>LPNX010881096.1:96727-107750 GCA_001517045.1 Pseudotsuga menziesii | reverse complement strand
CAATTCTGTGGAACACTGAGGCGATACCAGTGTAGCATTTTGTTCAAATTTTGTAAAGCACTGAGGACAGTGCTATTGAAGGGGGAGGGGAATGTAATGTATCGGTTTTGACCCCGTTACATTAGATGTATATGATGTATATATTGTAAATGATCACGGTGTGGAGCTAAAGGCCAAGGCCCCACCATTGATCGGTTATGTTATGTTTTGGTTTTGAATTGTCACCGATGGCATATCCGGGCATGTGGCATATATTATATTGGTCATCATGTAAATATGCATCTACAATTAATTAAATGAACCCCACCAGCTACAATCACGGCAACTAAATCCAAAAGGGGCATGATTTTCACAAGGATAGGGGTGGGAGAAATTGTCAACCTTGGCCAATGAGGGAAAAACCCATGTGTCTTCTTCTTCCAACCACTTTCATTAAGAATGACTACTGGTGGTTGAGGCAGTAAATTGCTTTGGGGAGTAGGGTGGCAGGACTATCAGTCCTCACCCACACGCACACTCCACCATGGTTGAATTCACTATGGCTGGGAAAAAATGACTGCCATCATTCACGCAGGGATTTTTACACTCTCCCCACGACTGTGCAAAAATGCTCACGCACTTGCAATTTGCGTCCCCCTCCATTGTTGTTCATTCTCACGTAGAGGGATTCTTTCCCATTTTTTTTCTTCACGCACAGAACCTTCTGGGTTTTACCCACGTAGTTTCTTCCCTCGTGGATTTGCAGATGATGTGGTTGTATCCACTCCCCACCGGCTGATTGTGGGTCGGCATTGTTGCTCATGCTCATCCACAGGCTGGGAAACTGTAATTTCTTCCCCAGCGTGGTCTGTATATGTTTTCTTGGTGAAATCATGCCCAAGATGGGCTATGTTTTCCCACGTTGTTGGCTGTGGTTGTTGTGGTCTTCCCTACATGTTGGTAACTGTTGTAAATTCTCCTGAGAGTCATTTTGGCCACGATAGGGCCAAGAATGGCTCAGAATTTGTTTTCCCCGGTTTAAGCTGTGATAGCTAAATTGATTTCCTGAGTGAAATGGTTGGTCTTCGGACTATGAGAGGAGCAGGGATGTTGGCTTAGATTTGCTTGATAAACCTGGTGGCTAGAAACCACACAAACAGAGCTAGAGGGCTGGCCTTCTTCTCCATCACCCCTGAATAGCACTAAAAGGGAATGCAGGGCCTGAGGGACTATGTAGCAGAAAAGGGACTGATTCCTTATGTTGGGTGTGTTTGGGTGTCTTAGAGGTCAGGCTAGTTCTAGTGTAGATGTTCTTGGCTCTGTAATGATCTCACCAGCTTAGCAATTTTCCTTCTCCAGCTCCTGAATGGCCTGATAAACCCAACTCTGTTGGCTTGGCTGTGTGTTTTGTGTACCCTTGGCTATGTGTAAGCCTGTTGTTCCCATATTCCTTGGAGAATCATGCCCAGCTTGGGGGTGGCAGCATTGCTGAGAGATTAAGGAGCACGCTGGCCTATGGTTGGGTGGAACGTTGCAGCGACGTAGCTGGTTGCGGATCAAAGCTCTTCATAAGATAAGTGATCTTGTGCATTTTACTTCTGTAACTATATTTTCTGTTAATGATACGATGAACATGATAAATGCATGCATGAATGAATGCTGTTGGTTTCCACTGTGTATGATGAGTAACAGCATATGTGCATGTTTTTAGTTCAAAATCTTTGTTAAGCATTATGTTTCAGCAATTTTCATGTATGCATATGTTCATGGGGCTCTTAGTTCATGTGTTCGAAGCTTGTAGTTGCATCCTCCTTGCCGGTCGAAGGCATGGGGACGTGAAAATCAAGTTGATGTGATAGATCACTTTGAAATGAGAACCTCAAATGAAAATAGCAAAAGATTAGATCTTACCGATTTGAGGTGTCTGTCCTGGTTCTGCAGCTGGCTGATCTAGTGCTTCTCAGAGAAACCCTAATTTTCAAAAATTGGAATATTTAAAATTTGATTAGCTAGAAATATAGACATATTCAAGTTGAGCTATCCAATGTACTCCTTTTCTAAAAACAGTGGAGGGAAGCTCCTGGAACAGGAAGCCCTAGTTTTCCAGTTTCTTCTGCAGAAATTCTTGATACTGTTTCTGTGGTATCTCCAAAATTACTACTCATATATGTCTAAAACTTTGCACTAAGGTATCCTTTCCTATCCCTATTTCAAATCCATAGGTTTCATTAGAATTGGTTTCACCAATTCGGACTTATGATCATTTTCCCAAGGTGACCTGTTACAAGACTGTTCAAAATAGCGAAGTTGTACGGAATTCCACGTGTTACTGTTTCATCTTCGAGATCTGAAACTTATATCATAGAATGTATAGTCCATGCCATTTCTATAAAATCCTTATAATTTCATTTGAACCTTTGTATCCCTAGATATAGCGATTCTCCCCAGGCGTCCTGTTTAGGGATGAATCGTGGAAGAGGTTAGAACCCTAACTTGGAGAGATCATATCTGCTAGAATATAGCGAATATGAGGATGAATTTTGGATACAGTGTAAATACAGATTTTATATTCAACCTGTGAAATTTTTGGCTTGTTATCCTTCTCCAATCCCGTGATATAGAAAATTTACCAAAACTTATCAGTTTTAATATTTTAGGGTTTTTTCGGCTCGGGGTCAAACTAGGGTTTGACTTTCCTAGATTTTCACCCAACCAAAAATTTCGACCCAGGTCTCTAAACTTAGATTTTGCTTAGGAGAGAAATCCTATTCTAGGCTCACTCAAAAATTCCTCTTCTGTAGAAAGCCCTAATTTCCCGCACCAAAAAATTAAAATGCTTGGAATTGAATTCTTCTTTGATAGAAAGATGCGCCCTTCAATGGAGAGTCATCCTAGCATACATTTGCTAATTTATTGTGGAGAGAGACCCAAAACATAAGAATCCATAGATTCTGTAGCTGCACAATGTCTTCTTCTCAGGTTAGCTCTGATACCATGTTAGATTTTTATCATTCAAGCTAGCATTATGATCTTAGGATCTTATCTGAGAGAATAACATGCACAACAATAAAACACAAGAGAGAAGAGACACAAAGAATTTTCCTTGGGGAAACCATAAAGGAGAAAACCCCACAAATTCCTCAGAGATAGAATCAGGACCAAAAGTAAAATCCAAAAACATAAAGATGATCTCTCAATAGCAGTAGTCTCTCTCTCTGATCCCAGCTTCTTCTCTCTCACTCATGTTCTCCAGTGAGTGAGTGAGTGAGTGATAGATAGAGAGGCTCACCCTCTATTTATACTAATTTCACTTAATATAGAGAGGTTCACTTAATTTCCACTCCAACATGTTGGCTTCACTTAACAATTACTTACTAGAGATGACATCTATAGGAGAGTCTAATAACCCTACTGCCCCACAACTTGTGGGGACTTTGCCCCTCCGACCAACAAGGAGGGTTATCCTTAACATAATGGTGGGGACTATTGCCCCGAATTAAAATAACTCACCTAGGGTCGAATTCTCTAGGATAGTCTAATAACCCTAGGGCCCCACAACTGTGGGGACTTAAACCCTTGATCAATAGGAGGGTTACCCACAATGACTTGACATGAATTGTTCACATTATATAAACTCCCGGTCAGAACATCGGGGCATGACATGACTCAACTACATTAAAGACACTTTGAGGAATGAACATCGAGGTACAATACATAAGATATATGAGTGAATAGATTCCAAGGTTAGAATTACATCAATAGTGTTGATAACTCTTAGGTTGTCATCCTATTACGTTCAGTTACACGAGAAGTTGGAATGGTCCATAAGTTCAACCACTACAAATGAATGGGATACAGAGAGACAATATGTCATAGTTGTGTCAATTTTCAGTGTCAACAATGATTGTCGAGGTGCTGAATCTATCAAAGTCAACATTGAACCTATCGAGGTCATGTTAGGGTGCAAACTTGTTGAAGTTGAATTTGAACCTGTCGAATTTGAAAAACTATTGCATCTGGTGGCTGGATCATACCTCCTTCCTTAAGAAACAATGGTCCCCATTGTTTATTCGTAGATATGAGGAAACTTGTTTGTTAGTTCATTAGTAGAGTACCATTTTCCTTGTGCTGGGATTTGTCCACCTTTAGACAACTGAAACAAGGGAATTGTGTTCATCCTTGTATGGTATATTTGTCGTCCCACAATGGTGTCATAAGAAAGAGGGTCTTGAACATCTCGATGGATTTCTTTGGGTTCTTCTATTTGCAAGTTGTTCTATTTCAGCAATGGTGCATGGTATGGTTAAAGTATATTCGCATTAAATACTCAATGTATACCTAGGTGTGAAGGAAGAGATAGAAAGTTTTTTCTCCAATATGTTTAACAATATTGTATGGACCATATTGCAAAGTATTCAACTTCCTGTATGGACCACTGAAGTGTTCCTTCTTGAAATGAAACCATACCTGATCCCCAATTTCAAATGAATGAGGGATATTATTCTTATCGTGTCCGGCCTTAGCTTTCGTATTATCTCATTACAACATTTCTTGTTATTTTTTCTAGAAGTTATAGATTTGATCTCAAAATTTCAATGCCTTTTCAACTTTTCATTGGTCAAAGTGGGTGTCATTATACAATGTTGATGAACTAGTCAAGTCAATGGGGGTTGAGGGTTGAAATCCATAATAGATCTCAAATGGACTCTTACTTATAGAGTTGTGTTGGGAACGATTGTAACTATGTTGTATATATGGAATAATTTCATGCCATGTTCATCGATGCTTATGGTTGTACATGTAGATAACTTGTACTACCAAGTGATTCATAGCTTCTGTATGTTCGTTTGTCTGAGGATGGAAAGTTGTTGATAAGGAGAGTATTGTCTCAATATTGTATGAGAGAGTCTTACAAAATATGGTGAAAAATATCAAACCTCTGTCGAAAATGATGGTTGTTGGTAACCCATAATGTTTTTGGACATTTTCAAAGAATAGTTGAGCAGTGTACTGCATTATTGTAGTCTTCTTGCATAGAATAAGAATGGACATATTGGAAAATTTGTCGACTAATACTAAGATCGCATCATGATAATGTTTAGTGGTATTATACCTCATCAAGTATTCCATAGAAATAGATTCCCATGGTCGAATAGGAACTGAAAAGGGTGTGTACTATCCTTGTCATCGATTTGGTGATTTAGCAATGCCACAAAAAACGCATGATTGAATGTACCTGTTGATGTTAGACTTAAGTGAAGGCCAATAGAAATAATTTTGGAGGATGGAAATGGTCTTTCCTACTCCAAAGTGTCATGTAGTCTTGATGTAGTTCGCATCCCAAATGATCTTCTGTTGGTGCTCACCTTTTAGTACACAAAGATGTCAAAGCTTGTATAGAAAGGTATCTTTTCAGAAATAGTCGGTAGTGGACAGTGGGTGAGTTTGAACTTTGTTGATAAATTGCAGAAAATTTATAGTCTACTGCATACAATTCAATCCAAGTTGTGGTGTCGTAGCCCTTCATACTCATTAATATTGTAAAAAGGAGAGTAATGGGTGATCGAATCAAACAACGGACTATGGAATTGGATTTACCTTTCCAATACTTAATTACCAACCAGAATTATTGCAGGTAATTAATCCACTTGAGTTGTCGAGTTTTTCGTAACTTTGATTGGGATGGAATGAACTATAAAGGCTTGTGGTTAGTAAGAATGACCATCTCCTTGAAAATAATGTAATGTCTCCATTTTTTAAGGGATTGTACAATGGCATACAATTCCTTTTCATACATCGAATACCTTCTGACAGTTTTTTGTTAAATATTTCGGAATGAAAATCGACTGAGAGATCAAACTAAATGATCGTTGTGCCTAAGGCATAGTCCAATGCGTCTATCTCAATTTCAAAAGGCTAATGCAACTCAGGTATCATAAGTACTAGTGTTGTACAGAGCTTGTGTTTGAGTTGTTGAAAAGCTTATTGTTGCATCGATGTCCATTTCAATAAAAGCTTCCAATTTCCCTTATTAAATTGATTCAAAGGATAGGACATGTGACTTAAGCCGAGTATGAATCATTGATAAAAAATTTCTAAAACAAGAAAACTTCTTAGTTCATGAATTTTTTGAGGAATGGGCCAACATTTAAGAATTTTTACTTTATCTAGATTGACGTGAATTCCCCCAGATTCGATTACATACCCCAAATATTTGATTTTATTCATTGAAAATGGGAATTTTCCCATGTTCAAATAGAGTCAATGTCGTCAAAGAGTGTCGAGGACTTATCAAAATTGTCGGACATGTTCTTCCCATGATCGACTCAAAACCAAAATATTGTCTAGGTAGAAAATGACACACTTGTTGATGAAAGGTTGAAGAATGTCATCCATATATCAGATGAAGGTCACAGATGCATTGGCTAAGTCGAAAGGAATGAATAACCATTCGAACAATCCTTCCTTGGTTTTGAAATCCATTTTCCATACATCGATGGGCTTGATCGAAATTTGATTATATCATGATTTCAGGTCGATCATAGTAAATAATTTAAAACCTTTCAAACAATCGATTAGTTCATCTATCCATGGAAGAGGGTATTTATTCTTTACCAAAATCTTGATGAGATCCTGATAGTCGATGAATTTGCACCAAGTCCCATCTTTATTTGAAACAAGGGTGATTGTACTTCCACAAGGAGAGGAGTTGGGTCAGATGTGACCTTTGCTGATCAAATATTGAATCTGTCTAAAAATATATTCGTTATCGATAATGGATCTTTTGTAAACATATGTTTTAGGTATTGAAGAAAATGAATGAGTTCAATGGAGTGGTTTACTTGGAAATGTAGATGTACTCCATCTGTTTCTTGAGATATGTTACATATTTCATCAAGAATATTATCGATCTATTGTTATTGTTGGGAGCTACACTAGTTGGTGACTCGACTAGTTGTTTCATTCTTCCTGGGATGCCAAGGTTTAATCATGATCAATGCCAATATTTGAGCATGGTTTATGAGCTTATTTTTCTATTTTATAGATACCATCACATTCGTTGGTGTAGGTCATCTCTCTAGTATACCATACCATTCATTCGATGTTTTGTTGAATCACCTTCTTAGGACGTTACCGATGATTCCCATGTCGATCCCATAAGTAAGGTTTCCCAAACATGGAGTCAGCTACGAAAAGTGGTGCCACATCACAAAGTGCTTCATCTTCCAAATGGTTAATGA
This sequence comes from Pseudotsuga menziesii, assembly GCA_001517045.1. Classification (NCBI taxonomy): domain Eukaryota; kingdom Viridiplantae; phylum Streptophyta; class Pinopsida; order Pinales; family Pinaceae; genus Pseudotsuga; species Pseudotsuga menziesii. The sequence goes on along the minus strand of LPNX010881096.1, from coordinate 100,530 downwards.
AGTAGGTGAGTTCGCATTGTCAGTTGATTCTCAGTTCCTTTCCGTCCTTTATCCAGTCGATATTATAAGGCCGAGGATGTGGAATGGTGACAAGATCTAGTTTCTTAATGATATCTTTATAAACAAATTTCTTCTGGATAGCATTATCCACAATCAAATGTGATTGATTATTTTGAACCCATATCTATGTATGGAACAAGTTCTCTCAATGCCCCTCATCGATGATAGTCAAGGATGTCGGAGTGGTCGTTGTCAATGTCAAAAGGGTCGATTCTTCTGGGTCATATTCTACCAAAGTTTTGTCGATCAAGTCAAAGGTAAATAATATTCCAAAAATGTCTTCTGAGCCTTGCATTCAGGTGTATCATGCCATGATGAATTGTGGTAATCAAACCATTTTCTAGAAGGGGGTTGTTTTCTATGTTCCCTCTTGTATTTATGAGAGTTATTTTTTCCATGATCTTTGTTTGGCTAGGTCTACTAAGAAGGGTGTCTTGAGTTGTTAGAGTCGACTGGTGACTTCTTGTTAGATGTTCGACAAGTGGGCTTAGTCACAAATCGTGCTTTTCCTTTTTGTTTGGATTCAATCTTACTGGAATAGTGGAATACATATGCACTCATATTGACAGTCGGCAACTCCATATCTTGCTGAATGTATGAGGAAAATCCGATAACGTACTTCAAAACAAGTGATTTCTCTTCTTCTTGAATTCAAATTATTTCCATAAGTCGATAGAACTCATCGGTGTAACTCTGCATGGATTGGTCTTTCCGTTTCCTTAGTTGATGCTAGTTCTTATACTATTGTTCAATGTAATTGGGAAGCTAGAAATCCTTCCAGATGTACTCGACAAATTTCTCTCGTGTATCTATGGGGTCTCTGTTTGTCTCCATAATTTTTGATAGGTTCTACCACTAGTAGTGCACAAAGGTTGACATCTTTAAGGGTGCAATGGTGATCTTTTCAACTTCTGAGAGTTGATTTATATAGTAATAGGATTCTAGTTGTTGTACCAACACTACAAAAAAAAATGGATTTAGCATCTCTTTTTGCATCCTTTTTTGTGTCTAGACCATCTTTCAGTGTATTTTTATTCATTTTTTGGACAAAATGGCACAATTTCATGGGTTGGTGCTATTTATGCATTTTTTGTGTCCTTTTTATAAATCTGGTGAAAATTGCGGTGTAATTTGCACCGAGTTTTGCACCTAGTTATGCACCAGGTTTTGCATCAAGTTTTGCGACAGGTTTTGAGCCTACTTTTGCACCTAATTTTGTGCCTAGTTTGTACATCTACTCTTGTTGCACCCCCTTTTACGCCCATGTTTTCCTAAACTTTTACACCCATGTTTTCCTAAGCTTTTACGCCCTTGTTTTCATCCACCTTTGCATCCTTTTTTACATCCACTTTTGCATCCACTTCTGCTTCTTTTTTTGCACCCCTTCTTGCACCAATTTTTGCATCAAAGTTTACATCTTGTTTTGGGTCTAGTTTTGCATCTCGTTTTGTTTCAGCCATTTTTGCATCCACTTTTGCATCCATTTTTTTGTCCACTTTTGCACCCACGTTTTCATCCCTTTCTGCATCCCATTTTGCATCCATGTTTACGTCTTTTTTTTCATCTACTATTGCATTCATGTTTGCATCCACTTTTTTCGCGTCCCAATTCATACCCATTTTTGTGCTTACTTTTACACCCACTTTTGCTTCAACTTTTGCATCCACATTTGCATATTATTTTTCATCCAATTTTACATCAGTTATTGCATCCCTTTTTGCATCCATTTTTGCATCGGGTTTTGCATTGGGTGTTACGGCTACTTTTGCATCTAGTTTTGCATCTACTTTTGTTGCATCCACTTTCATATCCAATTTTGTATCCACTTTTGCGCCACTTTTTTCATCATGTTTTACTTCCATGATTGCATTCACTTTTGCATCACCTTTTGCATCCATTTTTGGTGCACCCCATTATGTGCCCACTTTTGCACCTACTTTTGTTGCATCCATGTTTGCATCGTTTTTTGCATCCATGTTTTTATCCACTTTTGCATCCATTTTTACACCCAGATGTTGAAGATGAAAATGAGGATAATGATTATGATATTAAGGATGGTTATGATGATGATGATAATGTTGTTGATAATGAGGAGAGTGATGACAATGATGATGATTATGATGATTATGATGATGAGGAGGAGGAGGAGGAGAATGGCAATGATGACATTGCCGATGGTTATGATGGCAATGCAATGAATGGTGATGATGGTGATGATGATGATGAAAATGAAAATGATGATGAGTACAATCAGAATGATGATGTTGATCATCTTAAAAAATAAGTTGTTATTTGTCATGCATAAATCGTGTGTGTCCTCCATGACCCTTTTCCACTAATTGCATATTTTGGGTAGATGTTATTTGTTATGCCAAAGGTAATGATGAATAACTGATGAAAATGTCAATAATCATGATGATGATGTCAAGGACAATGGTGATAAATATGACATGGATGATGATTATGCCGATGATGATGACTATTGTGATAATCATGATGACAATGACAAAGATGATGATGATGATCATCATCATCATCATCATTTCCATCATCGTCTCCATTAAAAACATCATCACTATCACTGTCATCTAGTTCATCATCATCATCATTTAAGGCATATGGGATATGTTTACCATTTACAGCATGCATAACAAGTGGTATTATTCTAAAACACCCCACCAAAGTAAAAAATTCAAACCAGAAGGGAAACAAAATATTGAAATTGTTCCAATTTTCTTTCTCCCAACAAAACATGCTTCATTTTAGGGAATTATGTTAAAATCCATACATTCATAGTCCATCCATACTATACTTGTAATAAATGTAAATATAATACTTAACCAAATTTATAAAATAGGTAAATATTTTATAAACACCCTTATGATATATAAACTTCTTTCACCTTAATAATGGTAAAATATATAAATATAATAATAACATATAATTAATATAAATATGTTACTATAGTTCATATGCTAAAAGATTTAATATAAATAAATATATATAGTTCATATGTTATGTGATTTAATATAATTAAATATATACACATATTATTTACTTATACATTATACAAATTAAAATATAGATTAAAACCTAGGAAGTTTCATAGGGAGGTGAACCAAAACATGAAGGATTTTTCAAATATAGATCTATGTACAACTACCCATTTCCCAATGGGGCTTCTACTAAATCAATCTATGGATTCAGGGTTATGAGTATCAATTTGGTCCATTTGGCCCGTCCCCAATTTGGCCATGAGAGGATTTAATTTGGTCATGAGAGGATTTAACATTATTCTGCCCATGAGGACTTCTGAGGGTGCCCAGTTGGGAACGTGGGTGTCTTGATTCTTGGGTTAAGACATTCAAAGCTTGGTTTTTGGGGATGGATCAAAGTAAAATAGGAGTTCTAACAATTTTGATGCCGCTACTATCTTTGTCTTAGATGCTACTCTCTCATATACTATATAAGATATACCTATGTTGGTGGTGCTACTGATGCTAGGTCACCAAAATTTAGATCACTATCTCGCCCTACCCATGGAACAAGAATTTGGTCGAATCTCAAGTCTGCCACATGCTTTCCATTCCAAAAAACTTAACAGTTTTGCATGATTCGATTTCCTTTTGGTACTCTGTGCTGGTTGGGCTTTCCATCTATATTTTCAATTAAATGAGGAATTTGTGTAATGCGGTTTAGTCATTTTGGTGGATAGGTTTGATGCTTGTAACTACAAATCTAAT
>LPNX010881096.1:69281-89235 GCA_001517045.1 Pseudotsuga menziesii | reverse complement strand
TTTTACTACTGGCCCCTACATTTACGCACCTTCATAAAGGTGTTCAATCAATACCCATCTTCAACACTTTTCAATTTCATTTATACAACATTATATAATTATGCTCTTTTAGGCCATCACGTTTTCCAACTTGGGTGTAAGGTGTAGTAATAATTATGCTCGTTTAGGCCAAACACAATTGAAAAATGCAAAGAGCTATAAAGGAAAAATGATTTTGCAAATAGTGAAGTGGACACAAGTATGAGTCTCTAACATAGATACACTGAAGAAGGAAAAGGTAGAAACTTGTATAGTTAGTGCATAGTAAGCAATTAGAAAAATAAAGAAAGATAGGGAACACAAGGGGTAGGATCTAGACAATCCAGAACAATCCAAAGTTTTGAGGTCTAGGTTGACAAAAGACTGCACAATATTGAGTATCAAACAATTTTTTGACTAGAATATTGCCTTTACTACATTGGCAACTATGAAACCGGATTCATCCAAAAGGGCCTGTGTGTCCCGTTTTCGCATGTCAGACATGGACACACTGACAAAGTGTGTCCAACACGTATTTGTGACATGTCCGAGGACTGTTAGTGTGTGTCCAGAAAACATGACACGTTTTCCACTAAAAAAACGCCCAGAATTGCTTTAAATCAAAATTTTCACTTTCTTTTTATCATTTACAAGTGTGGAGAGGGTTCTAAAGTGTGTTTGGTGTGCAGGTGAAGAAGATTTAAATTATTTAAATGTGTAATTACTAATGTTAAATGTGCATTGATTTTGATTTCTATTGAATATTTGTAAAAATTTGGATCTATATGTCTATATTTTTAATATATATATATATATATATATATAACGTGTCGTATGTGTCATGACTCCGGGGATCACCGTGCCCATGTCAGACACTCGAATCCCTGTGTCCTTCATCTCCCTTTTCCTCATGTCAAGTGACTTAGATTAGCAACTAGACAACAACCAACATGAACCTAATGTATGAGATTACAAGTATATAATATAAAGGCTTCATAATGTCCTAAGGAGATAGTTGAGATCTTCAATACTTTCAAAATCTACCACATTACAGAGAATTAAACCAATGAGTTGATGCTATATCCAAAGAGGTATTACTTATCCACTTTGGGGTACTTCTCGCTGTAAATTTCAATGAGGGCATGCTAGAGGTTTCTAGATCTGACCTTTGTAGTTTTATTTCAAAATTTTCAAGTTGTGTTTTTTTATCTTATAGTTTTATTTTTTTTAAATATCTTAAAGGAAGACTATATTTTTTTTTCCTAAAAGGGACATTATGTTTAGTGGATAGTTCAATATTTTGTTTACAAAGCAAGGTAAGATTTATATTTTTTATTTTGTGCTACAACATCCATAGAAAACATTTTTGGTTTACAAAGCAAAGTAAGATTTATATTTTGTATTTCATGCTACAACACCCATAGAAATCATTTTTGTGCTTTATATAGTAATAAAATGTGATAGTTTTCCCTAGAAAAGAAGGATTCATAATGTAGTGGTATATTTTGGGTATTACCAAATAGATACTTTATGTTGCATTTTGTAGCCTTTAACCTTGTATTAACTTGTTTGCACTAAAATAATATAAAGTCTTGTACAAATATTATCACTGATGACGAGAATGAATGGAGTAGTGGCCTCATGATGCTATTTGTTGATGATATCTATTTCATTGCAATGTAGTCTTCTATCTTTTCTTCAATGGATTTGTTGCAAGTGAATAGTTGTGTATATGATGTGTTAGGAATCATGAGGTCTATATGCATGAATGTTCAAACTGTTAAGTATATATTATGAACAACAATGGTTGTTATTGTGCTCAGTAACTTTCTCCTGATCATCCAAAGTCTTGGAAATGCACCTTGAGTTAATTCATGAGAGTTGCTCTTATCTTCCCTCCATAAATTGCAATCAGAATTTTATCAATAGCTTGGATTTGCTAGCTTTTATTATACCTTGTACCAAATGTGTTTTAGGGCCATACCAAATGCATTTTATGTTCATGTATGTGGTAGGCCCCCCTAGAGCATGTTTCCTATATCTACCACTTGACGCAACATGAATATATGAATAACCAAATAGTGTTATTTTTTCTACCACTTCACTAGGCATTATTATTTTTTATTTTCACACTCAGGTGATTTTACAGATAATTACTACAGTTTCTTTTGCTCACCACACAACTTGAAACAAGGACATTAAAATTTAATTCAAACTCTTTGATACATTTCCTACAGTTACCTTAAAGGGAAAAATTAACAACATTGGAGATTAGAATCTGTTATTTTTTGAAAGTCTATATTACCAACTTTTTAATGAGACATATCGAAACTTAGGAAGACCCACATTCCTAATAAGACCTTCACATTCTTATATTAAATATCAACTTGATGGTTTTTTCACTTCTTTTAGGTTTTTGCTTAATCTATTATGATGATTACATTGGTGGTTTTTTACTGAACCTCTTCCTCCCATCCTGTTGGCCATTGTTCCATTCAACTTCTTTGGCTCAGTCTTCATTCAAATTTCTACCACCAACATTACTCCAAGTCCATCAAGGACCTTGCATCTAGCTAAGAAATGGTTTTTCTCCATAATTTGAACTGGATTATTGTTGTAGTAATATTGGACTCACTAATAATTTCATAATTTCCTTTGAATTGAATTCCATTTGTTAGCACATGAAGAATGCATGATAATTCCATTTTGCTGCTGATAAAGTAGACCGTGTTCATTTATTTGGGATGCTCCTGGACTATTCACTTAGGCATCTTTCCTCTGGGGTTGATAAACCTTATTTTTGAATGTGCATACCCTCCCATAATAGGCCATGATTACAGTATGGTCTATTCTAGCTGGGATGTGAATGTGTTGTCTCTATTCTATAGATAGTGGTTGATTTTGAAGCTGTAGTAGGTACAGGTTTTGTAGATGGTAGGTATAATGGAGTTATATGTACTTCTTGAAAGATTTAAGAAATATTCCCTAACTTTATCTTTAGTTTGTAGCACTATTTAGTTTGTAGGCATCTTCTTTTAGTAACGATTCATGAGTTATTCTCTTACCATCCCATTGCCGAACAAAATTACCCCATCAATGAATAACAAAATTTATGTAGCAACACACACATCCTCAATTGGATTCTACAACTATTTCTTAAACACATCCCTTATTCTTTGTCCATATCAATTTTAGGTTATTAGGTATGCATCAATGCATTGTGTTGTTCTCTAAGACTCTTTTGTGGACCACTTTAATAGATTGCGTAACTGTTTACGATATTTTGTTTCCTAAGGTCGGTATATTTTTGTGCTTATTAGTGTGTTTGAAAAATTAAATTGGATTTGAAGGTTGAATGTCTTTGGATCCTATTGTCTTTTATTAGAATTACAAATGATCAAATCTATGTGTTAATATTGCTCCTCTTCCCGATTCTTAAAGGGTGCTAGCTCAATGGAAGAGCACCTGTTTTACAAGCAGGAGGTTGGTGGTTCAATTCCTCCATGCCCTAATGATATTGGAATGTATTTATAAAATTAAAAAATGTAGTAGTGCAAGATGGGTGCAATATTAGATGCAACACTAAATGCAAAACAAGATGTAAAAGTGGACATCACACCAAACACAAAAGTGGATGCAAAAGTCATACACAAATATGGACACAAAAATGGATGTCACACAAAGCAAAATTGGATACAAAAAGAGACTCAACACTAGACACAATTAATGACTCAAAACTAGATGCAATACTAGGTCCAAAACTAAACGCAATAGTAGATGCAAAAGTGGACTCCTAACTAGACGTAAAATTGGACATTAAATTGAGCACAAAATATGGTGTATTGATGGACATAAAACTAGGTGTAACACCAGGTGCAAAAATGGAAGGAACACTTAGTGCAAACAAAAACTTAAAATGAGACACAATATTGGATGCAAGATGGGAAAAACATTGGATGTAAAACTAGATGTAATATTGAATGCAAGATGGGATGCAACATTGGACACAAAACTAGAAGCAATATTAGATACAAACATGGCTGTAAAACTAGGCACAACACTAGGCACAACACTGGGTGCAACATTGGACTCAAACATAGATGCAAAAAAAGACATAAACCAGGATGAAACACTAGGTGCAAACCTAGATGCAAAATATGACGTAAAATGAGATGAAACATTAAACACAAACATGGATACAAAAAAATACGTGAACCAAGATACAAAATTAGATGCAAATGGGGATGCAACATTATAAGTAAAATTGGATGCAAAACTAGACACAACATTGAGCCGAAAATTGGATGCAATCCTAGATGCAACGTTAGATGCAAAATTGGACACATAATTTTATGCAAAACATGGTGCAAAATTGGGTGCAAGACTCTATGAAAAACTAGGAGCAAAATAAGATACAAAATTGGATGCAAAACTGAGCATGAAATTGGGTGGAAAAAAAGGATGTAACAAATGACGCAAAAAAAAATGCAATAGAAGTTGCAAAATTGGGTGAAAATAAAGGCGTAACAAAAGATGCAAAAAATTGGGTGCAAAAATGGATGAAAAATGGATGTAAAAAAGGATGAAAAAAAAATGAAATAGACAGCGTTTTACGAAAATGTACAATAGTGCCAGGTTTAGCGCCAGATTGTTCACCACAATTGGGAAAAAATTACACTAAAATCCAGCGCTAAATTCAACGCTAAATCCAAATTTTGTTGTAGTGCAAATTGTCTACAAATTCTTCATCGATATTTCCTTCTAGATTTGGTATGTCTAAGTTCATTTGCACTTTAAATGGACTGATTTTGTTGGAGTTTGATCTTGTTGATAATCCTCCTAATGTCAAGGTGAATTGCGTGAGAATCTCATTGAACTGGGTGAATATTTTGGTTCATTATCGAGCTAATGCTGTCTCTATGAGCTTCTCTGTATCATTATTTACATGTCTATTATATGTTTCTTCGACCATCTTTGGTGTAGTGGTTCGAGTAGAGAGATACTCCATAGTCGAAGGTAGTGTCTTCTTATATTGTTGAGTTTTTAAGCGTGTTTGAACATAAATAAGTGAGAATAACTCAATAGAAGTTTCTATACATGACTTAATCATGAACAAGATCTGATACCAATGATCATGGTTCCTTGAAGCAAAACGGGGACAACAGTTTGTCTAAATGAATCGATTATTGTTATGGTCGAAGTATATTAATACTAAGCAAAATAGGAAATAAATTACATACACAAACATATACACACACAGATACAATATGCAAGATTTTGAACCAATATTTGTTATTGCATTACTTTGCTATTAGTTGCTTACTTGCTTCTATATTACAATTGTTATAGAGAGAAATTCCTATGAATTGGGGTACCACAATAGACAACTTAACTCCAGAAATCAATCCTTTCCTATATGCAAGAGAAACCAAACAACTAACACTAAAGGATCTTGATTCATACCTTATTCTGGACAGTTGGTGTTGATCCCCATTAAGCTTTCCAACTTCAGCTTGAATTGATGAATTACTTCCTCAACATTCAATAAACAAGACAAGCATACTATATATAATTGTGTTAGCTCTACTCTAGCATATATAATCAATAACATATAAGCATTTGAAATCATCCATGGATAAAATATTTTTTCAAACACACATTATTGGATAGGAAAAGATATTTCTATTGATATAAAATCAGAGATTACAATGAATACAACCTCTGTCAGCACATCTGCGAATCGGATAAACTGAGTCCCCCACTTGGGCCTCCACCACTTCAATCCTCCATCTCTCGATAGAAAGCTCACAAGCAAAAGGTAAGCTTGGGAAGAACACAAAAGTGCTCTAAGGGACAAAAGGGATGCAGACTCAAGCACAAGTTTCAGCAACAATGGACTATAGTTCTCTTGCTCTTAATTTTTCATATCTTCAATGTATCCAAAGGGTTCCTTATATAACTCTTCAATGGGGTAATGAAAGGTCGAGTCTGAGTGATCTCAAGGCATATGGAAGGCCAAGAGACAAGTGAGTCAGATCTATGTCAAGGAAAACTCCAAAAGAATTTGGATTTTTTCACACATCCCAATGTACACGGTTTTAGAGGTCAAACCCATGTATATACGTGATAAAGTGTTTAAAAGTCATGTATGGAAATTTAAGCATCTTTTTATGGATGGTCTAGGAAACATCAAAGGCAAAAATGGTCCATGGGGTCTAAGGAGTCTGCATAGGGACAGGGAAGGCCATAAAAGTGTGATTCACCATGTGTGGTAAAATCAACTATAACAGATGCCCCCTAATGTGTGAGGTAAGAGGGGTCATACGATGGCTGAAATACATAATAATTCCATCCCAGAAATGAAGTGATGAAGAACCCAGTGGAAGAACCAGCCACTCAATCAACACTATATAATGATACAACCCTGCATATAACTGGGAATACATATAGCAGTCCCAGATACATAAGAGTACAATGGCCATGAATAGGCATGATACAATATGACATATGTGGTCATCGCCACGTACAATATACATCAAAATATCCATGATGAAGATATACAAAGGATCATGATCTCCATGAATGCTAAAGATATATAATGGATCAATATCTCCATAATGGCTAGAAATGTCTGACATATACTGGAATCAAGTCACGAGAGCTGAAATCTCATGAACACTAGCACGATCAAGGAGGTAGCATTTATGAGATGCCACCAATCTGGAAGGTCTTCTACACAAATCGCTATGAGTACATGTCCTACGATGTGAATAGAAGTGTCGAGGTCGAACATAGGAGTCCATTTTCTGATTATCGGTCCTTGATGTATACCGCTAATAGATGCGAGATCACCCACCAATAATGAAAATGGGAATCAAGGTACTAGAGTACAAACTAACAAGTGTGAATAATTGTGTTGAGGTCGAACACTTGAGAGAATCCATCGATTAGGGGACATTGATGTATTCGCAAAAAACTGTCAATGGCGAGAGAACCTGCCACTGATGATTGCAAGTCTTAAGGCATTCAAAATGACTCTAGATTCCTATCCCAGAATAAATGATTTGAATTCGATGGGATGAAATCCACTAGAAGGAGGGCATTAAGGCATCCCCCATCATCCAACATAAGGTACTCAACAAATCCATATAATGTGGAAGGACTCGATCATAAGGTGCACGAACCAGTAACTATACCGGGAATGGCTGACATGCAAAGTCAAGATAACTAAGGAATGGCTGACTCAGGTTTCAACTTCCCTCGAACAAGAGCATAAAGATGAATGGTGATTGAATGTAGGTAGCATAGACTCGATATGCAAAACTAATACATCTTTGCGACACAAGAGGCATCGACAGAGGTTCCATAGGGACTGGAAGGTTAACCAGTCGGTGGAGATAAAATCAGATAGGGACCTAAGAGAGGACTCATAGCATGGGTACCAAATGCAAAAGGGAGCTAACTAGGACACCCATGTATAGGAAAGCTCTACCATTCACATAATATCACTTCTAACAGCAAAATGAAGGTTCCGTGATACCATGGAATGGGTTCGTACCTAAGGTTAAGATGGAATGGTCATAAGGCAATGCATAAATGCAAGCGGATGTGATATCCTAACCTATATGCTAGTTCAGACATAATACCTATGATAGGCACAAACGGGTTAAAACCTTGAAGAGAGTGTACAAAAAAAAGATCCTGCATGACAACCATATTAGTCCAAAACAACCCCAAATAGTCAATAAAGAATCGAAACTATAGGATATAGGGAGGAATGATCATGACAACTGCTTCCAAAGGAAAAAATGCGGTGAATGATGGGACATAAAAAACGAAAGTAAGGTGTAGACCCAACATTCACGCATCCACTACCACCCTTGTGAGGGTGACCACCAGTGTAAAGACGGAGAGAAGGGAGTCAAGATCCTCCAAAAATGGAGTAGAGGGAAGAATGTAATCACTCCCAAATCTATGAGCACAGTAAGGGGCTGTGATGCCCCCAAGTCTGACACCAGGGTTCGTACTAGGAACAAGGACGGGTGATAAGATACTAGGCATGATGAAAATAAAAGGACCCAAACTCAAGAGAGCATAAATATACTTAAGTAACCACGATCCCAAAGGCCAACTAGCGCACAAAGAGAACACTCCTAAAAAAATATACAGCCAAAATACAAGCAAACCAAGGGGAGGATATGTGAGCTCCTGAATGGAGGAGGTATGTTTCACCTAGGAGAGGCTCAAAACTCCCATACACTACAAGCGGAGGTATGTAACCAATTATAGTGGCCCTCAGCTTCAATGCATAAATCGATTGTGTTGTCCAACCTCTACCTGGCAAGGACACACACAGAATAGCCTCTGCAAGTACCCCCTTGATAACCTAGGTAAGGAAACTAAGGTCACCTCAATATAATCAATGCTCAAGTGGACAGTCGTAGGCTGGATTGACCATATGGGAAGGGTAGCAAAGCCCAAAACTCTTGAAAGAGCCCCCAAATATGAATACAATCCTAGAAATATCTTCGGTGCTACTTAGTTATGACTAGGGGTCATCCCAATCATAATCGCTCACACTTCCTCGTGCTTAACTCCCTTGTAAGAGGGGGATCTTGAGAAACACTAATTATACCAAGGAATTTCACACTCTCACCTGGATAGACACATACATGTTTTGTTTAGCGGTCTTGGAGAATTAACTTACAATGAACTATTCCAAGACCCTAAAACCTATTCTTGTTGGTGTACCCTATAAAAGAAAATAGTGTAATCCATTTTAATTAAGCATTTATTTTATTTGGCTATAATTACTCAAAGGGAAATGACCGTGCAACTCATGACATTATGACTTAGCAGTGAAATAAATATGCACACCATAACAAACAATGCTAAGTGCAATCTTTGTAAAATGAAAAATAGGGTATGCCACTACATGAGATGCATAAATATATATTCCTTTCTGAATGCCAATGCAATCCTTCCTATATGAAATCCTAAATAAAACTCTCATCCAAGCAATCCAATGCAAGTACCTCCTCAAATCCATATGCAAAAAATGAAACTACCTTGTATTTTTCAATATAAAAGAATGAAAAATGCAATAAAATTCATCTAAAACTCTCAGTCTCTATAGCAAGTATAAAACAAAATCCCAATAAGACACCAAGACAAAAAAGAGTAATGCACTAATGGCAAAACAAAAAGGATAAATGACTAAAATTGCTTTCAAAGAAAAATCAATGAAAAAGCGGTCTCTGGTCACAAAAGAAGCATCCAACAAACAACATCAGACCCAAGGAAGACCCAACCACACTCACAACCCACCCAAGAACTTCCCACAACATCAAACTCACCAAAAGTGAAGATGTACGCGACTGTTTAAAGAACAACTGTGTATATACATGACTTTTTGCCAAAAAGCTACATGTATACGTAGATTTTGGCCAAAAACCTGCCTGTACTCATGACTTTTGGCCAAAAATACGCGTATGAACCTGACTTTTGGCCAAAAACCTACATATACAAAGAAGGCAGTGGTAAAAAGCAGGCCCAAGATCAAACCAATAAAGGGGAGTGTCAATGGATGAACATACTATAAAATGTAACAGAGAAACAAGGAAAAACAAAGAGCAAGTCAATAATATCAAGCACATTGTGCCCCCAAAACCCAAATACAAACAAGGAACATCCCCAGGGGAGTCGCCAATTCTATTACGGAGAGAAATTCCTATTGCTTGGGGTACCACAATAGATAGCTTAACTCCAGAAATCAATCCTTTCCTATATGCAAGAGAAACCAAACAACTAACACTAAAGGATCTTGATTCGTACCTTATGCCGAAGAGTTAGTGTAGATCCCCATTGAGCTTTCCAACTTCAACTTGAATTAATGAATTGCTTCCTCAACATTCAATAAACAAGACAAGCATACTATATATAATTGTGTTAGCTCTACTCTAGCATATATAATCAATAACATATAAACATTTGAAATCATCCATGGATAAAATATTCATTCAAACACATATTATTGGACTAGAAAAGATATTTCTATTGATATAAAATCAGAGATTACAATGAATACAACCTTTGTTGGCACGTCTACGAATCGGAGAAATCGAGTCCCCCACTTGGGCCTCCACCACTTCAATCCTCCATCTCTTGATAGAAAGATCACAAGCAAAAGGTAAGCTTGGGAAGAACACAAAAGTGCTACAAGGGACAAAAGGGATGTAGACTCAAGCACAAGTTCTAGCAACAATGGACTATAGTTCTCTTACTCTTAATTTCTCATATCTTCAATCTATCCAAAGGGTTCCTTATATAGCTCTGCAATGGGGTAATGAAAGGTCGAATCTGAGCAATCTCAAGGCATATGGAATGCCAAAAGAATTTGGATTTTTGCACACATCTCGATGTACATGGTTTTAGAGGTCAAACCTGCGTATATACGTGATAAAGGATTTAAAAGTCATGTATGGCAATTTAAGCATGTTTTTAGGGATGGTCTAGGAAACATCAAAGGAAAAAAATGGTCCATGGAGTCTAAGGAGTCTGCATAGGGACAGGGAAGGCCATAAAAGTGTGCTCCACCATGTATGGTAAAATCGGCTATAACAACAATAATGTACATGCTTATAAAGAGTGTTGAGAACACTTGGGTTGTCTTCCCATTACGTTTATTTACAAGAGAAGTTGGAACAATTTAGAAGTTCAATCGTGATAGACGGTTGGAAGACAAAGATACAATATGTCATAGTCGTGTCAATCGTAAATGTCAACAAATCTTTTCGAGGTGCTGAATCTATCGAATTCGACATTGAACCTGTCGAGACCTTGTCGAGGTGTAGACTTGTTGAAGTTGAATTTGAACCCGTTGAATTCGACAAACTATGCCAACTGCTGGGTTGATTAGAGCTCTAGTGTTGATTTTCTCACAGTGAGTTAGCTCCATAGTTAGTCCAGGTCGGTAGATTTGAATTCTACCTAAGGCATTTTCTCATGTTTGTAACACCATTTTATTGCATACAATTTTCTCATTAATGGATGTAATGATATTCTTCCAATTTTGTTTTCATGTGTATGCAATTGTTCCATGCATAATTGATTAGTGTTTACTACATTCTTTCTCTCTTCCGCATCCTTCTTTTCAAAGTTAATTCATGCAGGCCTAAAGATCTTATGATTCATTAAATTAAACATTTTGGAGTGTGATAGCTCGAGACTCATTAAATAATTGCACCAAAATAAATAAAAAGAAAAAAAGAAGATAGTCTTAAAATTTCTGAAATTACATATGCAAAGCATAATAGTTGTATCAATTTAAATGGTCGAAATGGCCTTTTAGAAACTAGATCTCGAAACGATCTTCAAGAAAGTGTAGAAAACTGGATCTCGACATCGTTTGTAATTCTCTATTTTATGAGTAGGCCTTCATCATGACTTATACTTAAAGTGAGATTTACTTAACATCATATTTTAAAAACACTTGTCAGTCATGACTTTGGAGTCACTCAACATCTTTGGTATTGGTTCAATTAAATTTTTTATTAATATAATTCTCCATAATTTATAGATTTACAAATAATTATATTTGAAAAAACTATTTATTTTGGTCTTTTAAAAGTCTAAGACTTATTTGAAAATTTCGTTAAAATAAATACTTTATATATAAATTTCAATATAGTTTCACTAATACATAACCTTGAATTTCTTAACTTTAATGATAATCTAGAATTCAATATTCTTTTCTTCATCTTAAACAATATAATATTTACAACTTTAAACTTCGATATTTATTATGCTCATTAATTAATTATGTTCCAATCTAAAAGATAAATCTTACTTAAAACAATCTCATTCGTTTTCTACACCCAACTCATAAATAAATTACATCGTAATAGTTTTTTAGGTATTGACCAGTAAACAAAACGATATTTACATAATAAATTTTTAAAGTTATTTAAAAAATATCATTTAAAGGTTATGTATTGGCCACTACAGAAAAGGTAATGTTTGTACCCTTGCATAGTGACAAGATGATTAGGTACTTAAAACAAAAGGTAATTACTACAAGCCATTGCGAATTGACAAGATGATGCGGTAGTTAAACCAAATGAAGGTGAAGTTTTGTATCGTTATTGAAAATCTTATGCATTATCACCATGCATGTCATTTTGTTTTGGATTTTATAGCACACCTTAAACATACACAGTTTGTCATAAATCCATGCTCTCGCTTTTTTATTTAACGGTTTTGTTTTAGAAATTTACTTTATAAACTACCACAATTTTATTTAAAACAGTTTTGTTTTTTAATTTGCTTTATAAAATACCACAATTTTAGATATAGTTATGATGAATAAGTGGGTGCTTTGTTTATGTTTAATCTTTTATTTTCATAAGAAAAAAAATATATTCTATTTTTTCATATTAATAATCTAAAACACATATATTAGATGCTGTAGCACTCTGAAAAACACATATATTAACGATTTTTATGGAAAACAAAACATAATCATAATGTACTTGGGGCACGCATTCTGAAAAACATTACATTTAAAATAAAACTGATAATTTAACAATCAGATACTTTTATCGGGGGTAGGGATGCTTAATAGCCCGTTGTGACAAGGATAAAAGGGTAGGCTACCCCTGTATAGGTGCCCAATGTGGTATCAGGGACATCTCGGCCCCTGCTAAGTCACAAGTTTCTGGTATATCTGACTTCCGGGCTGTTGGATATATCCTTGGGAGGTTGCTGTTCCCATGGTAAAAAAAACAATCAGATACTTTTACATGTTTTCGATAGATTACTTTACTGTTATGACTGACAACTTTAAAACTAAAATAATATGTCCGTCAACGCTCTTCATGTTTTGTCCCTTCCTTTAATGGATTTTATGTCTTTTTTATATAAAAGAAATATAATCATAACGGTGTCCCAACGGTTAATGCAATCACTAAAAGTAAGTATCAGTATCGCGGCAGTCATTGAAATAAATAGAGGTAACAGAAGGCAGGAGTAGCAAAATTCGTTAAAATGATCATGACAACATTGAGAAATATGAAGCAAATTTGTTTTTGTAAATCCGATCATGCTTATCTCGTACATAAAACTAACAGAAGGCAGGAGTAGCAAAATTCCTTAATATGATCATGACAACATTGACAAATATGAAGCAAATTTGTTTTTGTAATTCTGATCATACTTATCTCGTACATAAAACTCGTCGCAACAATTTTCTGTTTGGTACTTGCAAGGTTGTTACGGACTATCTACACAAAGTGATGATCATAACATTTCTGTCTCTGGCTTAAGGTTTCCTTCTTGGCAGCTTGTTTTATAAGTTTGTTATTGAAACTTGTTATTTCTGTTTAATCCGTCCTAACTCCTCTTTATTCTTTGTGAAGGGAATCAGAAAGGTTGGCAAAAGGTTATATTGGTGCCCACTGCCCACTTGTCTTCCTATTGTTGCGGCGAAAAGTAGGGCGCGACAGAATAGTTGTGTAAGCGGCTGGCCCTAAGTGGCCCAAGCCTTCCCTCACATGACGTATAAAAAAGGACCCTTCGTCAGTTGTTGGCCGACCGTTCAGGTCTATCCGAAGGAGCGAATCTCCACTAGCGGAAATTTTGGGATGACAAGCATATATACCACGATTTCGCTCGATGGAAAATTTGACAATTTCTTGTTTATAAGTGGGAGCCATGTGACTTGTGCCCATAGTCCCTATGAGATGTACTATGGAGGCTACCACAGTGATCTAGGCCATGCCTATGTGAACAAGGGAGACAACAGTTGACTAAATGAGTCGAGTATTGTTATGGCGGACGCATATAAGAAGAGCCAGCAAAGCGGGAAACACACTAGGTCGATAAGAAATATACGTATAGACAATATGCAAGAATTCGAACCAATTGATTACTTCTACTCCATGAAAGAGGGAGGAATCAGAATTCTATTCATATATATTACATTAGTGTACATGCTTATATAGGATGCTGAGACGCTTGGGTGACTACCTGCTACGTTCAGTTACAAAAGAAGCTATAATGGTTCAGAGGTTCTTATAATGGTTCAAAAGTTTAACTGTCGTAGAGCATGTTGGTATGTTGTATGTCTAGGCCGACCTGTCGAATCGAACATGTTGAGGCGGACCTATCAAAGGCAAACCTGTCGAGCCAACATGTTGAAGTGGACCTGTCGAGGCGAACCTATTGACTGCTGGTTGGATCATCCTCCTTCCTTAAGAAACAATGGGATCCACTATGTATTCGTTTAGGTGAGAAAACTTGTTGGCTACTTCATTATCAGAGTACCATTTTCCTTGCACGGGGAGCTACCTAGCTTTAGCCACTTGAAACGAGGAAATGGAGTTCATCCTTGTATGGGGTATGTGTTGTCCCACAATGGTGTCACAAAGAAGAGGTTTTTGAACATCTAGATCGATGTCTTTGGGTTCTATTGTCTACAAGTCGTGTTGTTCCAACAATGGTGCATGGTATGGTCAAAGTAGATCTACATTGAAAACTGGATGTAGACCAAGGCATGTATAATGTCGAGATGAAAATGGTTTTCTCCAATCTGTTTAAGGATACTATATGGACCATATCGCAAAGATTTCATCTTTCTGTATGGACTAGTGAAGCGCTCCTTCTTTAGATGTAACTAGACCTCATCCCCAATTTGCAATGAATGAAGAATTTACGATGCTTGTCGTGTCGGGCCTTAGATTTTCTATTAGCTCGATGCAACATTTCATGTGCTTGCTTCTGGATGTTGTAGATTTCATCTCTGGACTTCAATGCTTTCTCCACTTCTCGTCCTTCGAAGTTGGCGTCATTCGACTATGTCAAGGAACTGATTAAGTCAATAGGTGTTGAGGGTTGAAATCCATAACAGATCTCAAATGGAATCTTTCCCGTAGAGTTGTGTTGGGCACGATTGTAGCTGTGTTGTATGTATGGAAGGTTGTCAACCCATGTTCAACAATGGTTTTGGTTGTACATGCGAAGCAATTGTACAACTAAGCGATTTACAACTTCTGTATGTCCGTCTGTCTACGGATGTAAGGCTATTGACAAAGAAAGTCTCGTGTCGAGCTGTTGCCGGATATTTTTCCAAAAGGTGCTGAAAAATCTAGCATCTCTGTCAGAAATAATGGTCGTTGGAAGGCCATAATGTTTCTACACATGTTCAAAGAAGAGTTGAGCAGTCTGTTGTGTTGTTGTAGTCTTCTTCCATGTTATGAGTATAGCCATCTTGGAAAATCAATCGACTACTACCAATATCATGTCATGCTAATGTTTGGTAGTAGGATATCCCATCAAATAGACCATAAAAATAGATTTTCATGGTCAACTAGGAAGTGGAAGGGGTGTATACAGTATTTGTCGTCGATTCGACGGTTTAGCAATGACGTAAACCATGCATGTCGAATGTACTTTTTGACGTCAGATTTAAGTGAAGGCCAGTAGAAATACTTTTGGATGATAACAAGTGTTTTTGCGACTACAAAATGTCTTGTGGTCTTGCTGTAGTGCACTTCCGAAATAAGCTTCTATCGGTGCTCACCAGTTGGTAC
Organism: Pseudotsuga menziesii; assembly: GCA_001517045.1. Taxonomy (NCBI): domain Eukaryota; kingdom Viridiplantae; phylum Streptophyta; class Pinopsida; order Pinales; family Pinaceae; genus Pseudotsuga; species Pseudotsuga menziesii. The sequence continues at coordinate 73,630 of LPNX010881096.1, read as the reverse complement.
ACAAAGTTGTCCAAGCTTGTATAGCAAGGTGTCCTTCAAGAAGTAGTCGATAGTCGACAATTTGTTGGATTGAAGCTATAGTTAAATTGCATAGAAATCATAGTCTACCTAATACGATTGTGGCCAAGTAGTCACTCTTGTAACCCTGCATACTCATCACTATAGACAGTAGAGTAGTGTGTGGTCTGTTGAGACAATTGGCTACGACACTGGCTTTGCCTTTTCGATACTTATTTACAAACTGAAATTGTTGCAGGTAATTAATCCACTTGAATTGTCGAGTTGTCTGTAGTTTCTACTAGGACGAAGCGAACAACAAAGGTTTATAGTTAGTGAGGATGATCGTTTCCTTGCCAAGAATATATTGTCTCCATTGCTTAAGAGCTTTCACTATGGAGTATAGTTCTTTCTCATGCGTCGAGTACTTTCTGACAGTGTCGCTGAAAGTCTTGGAATGAAACGTGAGTGGGTGGCCTGAGTGACCGATCACTGCACGGAGGGCACAATCCAATGCATCTGTCTCAATCTCAAAGGGCTGATGCAAATCAGGTAATACAAGTATTGGTGCAGTACAAAGATTGCTTTTGAGTTGTTCAAAATCTTGTTATTGTGTTAGTTTCCATTTAAATACAGTTTTCCCATTTCCTTTCATCAACTGATTCAAAGCCCATGCAATGTGACTGAAGCCAAGTATGAATCATCGATAGAAATTCGCCAAACCATGAAAACTTCTTAGTTCATGAATGTTTTGGGGAATGGGTCATTCTTTGAGGATTTGTACTTTTTCTGGGTCGACATGAATTTCTGCACAGTCAATTACATACCCCAAGTATTTGATGTTCGTCATTGCAAATGAGCATTTGTCCACGTTGAGATATAACCGATGTTGCTTGAGAGTGTCGAAAGCTTGCCGCAGTTGTTTGACATGTTCTTCCCATGATCGACTAAAAATCAGGATATCATTGAGATAGACAATGACACATTTACCGATGAAATGCCATAGAAGGTCATTCATATATCCCATGAAGGTTGCAGGTGCATTGGTTAAGCTGAAAGGCATGACTAACCATTCAAACAATCCTTTGTTGGTCTTGAAATCTGTCTTCCATACATCGGTGGACTCAATTGGAATATGGTGGTATCCCAACATGAGGTCAAGTTTCGTAAAGAATTAACACATTTCATATTGTCGATGAGTTCATCAATCCGTGGAAGAGGGAATATGTTCTTCACTCAAATTTTGTTGAGAGCCCGATAGTCGATGCACATCCGCCAAGTCTTGTCTTTCTTTGGAACTAAGATGACTGGATTTCCATAAGGGGAAGAGTTGGGGCAGATATGACCCTTATCGATCAAATCCTATATTTTCCTACGAATCTCTTCATTTTCAAGAATGGATCTTTTGTAAATAGATGCATTAGGTAATGAAGAACGAGAAAGAAGCTCAATGGAGAGTTTTACATGAAAATGTAGAGGTACTCCATCATGCTCTTGAAATATGTTATGGTATTCTTCAAAAATGTTGTCGATTTGTTCTTGATGTGAGGAGCTATGCTGGTGGGTGATTCAACTCGTTGTTGGAGTCTTCTTGGAATGTTGAGGATTTATCATTGGTTAAGGCGAATGTTTGAGCATAATTGATAAGCTTCTTTGTTTTTTTGGAAGATATCATAGAAACTGTTGACATGGGTTCTTGTTTAGGTATGCCATACCATTGATTCTGGAACTTAAAAATCACCTTTTGAGGCCATGAATGATATGTACCGTGTCGATCCCATAGGTATGGTTTACCGAATAGGGCGTCGCCTACAGAAAGCGGTGCCATGTCATAGATTACTTCATCTTCAAAAGGATTAATGAAGAAGGCGATTCGACATTGGTGTGTGATCTTTAGTTCCTGCCCATCCTTCATCCAACCAATATTGTAAGGTTGAGGATGTGGAATGGCGACAAGACCTTATTTCTTCACAAGATCTCCAGAAATGAAGTTCTTTGGATACCATTATCCACAATCAGATGTAATGGATTGTTCTAAACCCATATCTGTGTATGGAATAAGTGCTCTCGTTCCTCCTCATCGACGATAGTCGAGGCTGTCGGAGTGGTCAAGGTCAAAGCCAAGATAGTTGATGCACCTGGATCAGATTCTACTAGGGTTCTGTGGGACAAGTCAGATGTCGAAATTTTTTTCAAAAATGTCTTTTGAGCTTTTCATTCTGACTTATCATGCCATGTTGAACTATGATAATCACACCATTTCCCGATAGGAGATTTTTTGTTGCGATCTCTCTTATCTTTGTGAAAGTTCTTCTTTTGATGATCAGGCTATGGTGGAGTCGACTGAGAAGGGTTCTTAAACTCGTCGGAGTTGGTTGGTGACTTCTTGTTTGATGTTCGACCTGTCAGCTTTTTTAGGAAATGTTCTTTTCCTTCCTGTTTGGCTTCAATCCTGATGTCGTAATGAAATGCATTCACAAGCGTATTGACAGTCAAAAACTCCATCTCTTGCTGAATGTAGAGGGATAAACTGCTGACGTACTTCAAGATAAGCAATCTCTCTTCTTCTTGGACACCAAGTCTATCCATGAGTTGATAGAACTCGTCAGTGTAACTCTATATGGACTGGTCTTTCCATTTCCTTAGCTACTTCCACTTCTTATACTATTGTTCAAGATACTTGGGCGGGTAGAAATCCTTTTAGACATATTCAACAAATTTTACCCATGTGTTTATGGGGTCTTCTTATTTTTCTATCTTTGTCGATAGATTCTCCCACTAGCAGTGTACATAGGTTGACATTTTTAAGGATGCAATGGTGATCTTTTCTTGTTTAGAGAGCTGATTTACCCAGTCGTAAGATTCCATTTGTTGTACCCATTTGTCAACGAATTTCACGTCAATCTTTCCTTCAAGGTTCAGTATGTCCGAATTCATTTGCACTTTGAAGGGTCTGATTTTATCGAAGTAAGGTTGTGTCAAGGATTCCCCAGAGTTTGAAGTGACTCCCATGAGAATCTCGTTGAACTGGGAAAACATTTTGGTTCGATGGCGAGCCAGTGCTTTTTCTATGAGTTTCTATGTCTTTTCAATTGCATGTCTATTGTCTACTTCTTTGGACATATTTTGTGAATTCAAAGGAAGTGTCTACTTGTGTTGTTGAGTTTTCTAGCATGTTTGAAGAGGCATAAGTTAAATAACTTCGATGGAAGTGCTTATGTAACTTAAGCTCTTATCAATGTTTTACTTTGATACCAATGATCTAGGTCATGACCAGGGGCACGCTGGAGACAACATTCGACTGAATGTGTCAAGTTCTGTTATGGAAGAAGCATTTAAGAAGAACAAACAAAGTAGGAAACACACTAGGTCAACAAGAAATATATGTACAGACAATATGCAAGAATTCAAACCAATTTATTACTTCTGCTCCATGAAAGATGGAGGAATCAGAATTCTATTAATGTATATTACATTAGTGTACATGCTTATATAGGATACTAATCTTCTTGGGTTGTTGATGTAATTGTAACTTCGGAATGTATTCACTTGTATATCTTATGTACTATACCCAAATTTTTATTATGGGATGTGTCTGTAATGTACTTGATACATGCCATGCCCCGATGTTCCTATAGGGAGGTTCTATACTGTAAACAAGTCATGTCAAGTCATTATGGGTAACCCTCCTATTGATCAAGGGTTAAAGTCCTCGCAGTTTCGGGGTACAAGGGTTATTAGACTCTCCTAGAGAAGTTGGCCCTAGTAGGGTTTAGTCAAGTTGAGAATTAGTATAAATAGAGAGCTACCCTATATATTTATCACACACTCACTCACACTCAGTTGTAGCACATAGTTGAGGAAGAAGAAGACACTAGGGCTAGGAAGAAAGAGGTTACTACTGTCGGGAGATCATCTTACTGTTTTGGGGTTTTACTTTTGGTGTTGATTCTACCTCTGAGGAAGTTGTGGGATTTTCTCCATTTATGGTTTCCCCAAGGAAAAACACTGTGTTCATTGTCTCTTGTGTTTGATTGATGTGCTTGTTATTCTCTCAGTTAAAGATCCTAATATAATGCTAGCTTAATGTTAAAAATATAACATCGTATCAGAGCTAACCTGAGAAGAAGACAATGTGCAGCTGCGAGAACTAGGGATTCCTACTTTGTGGATCTCTCTCCACATATTTTCAGCAAAAGAAGGTTGGAATAACTCTCCTCCCTAGGGCGCATCTTTCTGTCGAAGCAGAATCCAATTCTGAGGTTTTTTAGTTTTGGACCCGATACTACTATTGAAAATTAGGGCTTTCCACAGAAGTGGAATTTTTCAGTGAGCCCAGGCCTGGATTGATC
>LPNX010881096.1:56096-68797 GCA_001517045.1 Pseudotsuga menziesii | reverse complement strand
ACCTCACAAGGTGAAGCTCGGAGATGACTACCAGTATCCAATAAAAGGTAGTGGGGAATCCTCCTATAGACTCTGGAAAGTCTATGACAATGAAGGAAGTATTGTTCGTACCAGGACTAAAGAAGAACCTCCTATCCATATCTGCATTAGATGCAAAAGGAATGAGGATTGCATTTATAGATGGCCAAGTTATCATGTGGCCAAAGGGAAAGACTATTAATGATGCAGTAGTGATTGGGGAATAAGAAGGAGGACTATACAAATTGAAGGGCCATCTAGAACAAGCCTTGGTCCATGACATAGTAGAGCCAAATGAACTTTGGCATAGAAGGCTTGCACATGTGCATTGTAGAGCACTACCACTTGCAAGCAAAGCTATTGAAGGTCTTCCAGAAATTCAAGCAAAACATGACAGAATATGTAAAGGATGTGCGAAAGGAAAGAACACAACGAAGACATTTTCAAGTAGCGAGAGCAAAGAAAAAGGAATCTTGGAAATCGTCCACTCTAATGTCTGCGGTCCAATGTCATCAAGTTCACTTAGCAAGTATTTATACTATGTTTCTTTTATTGATGACTTTTCTAGGAAGACATGGATTTACTTCATGAAGAACAAATATGAAGTATTCAGCAAGTTCAAGGAATTCAAAGCCTTGATCGAGAACCATACAGAAAAGAAGATCAAGACCTTTCAATCAAACAATGGTGGAGAATTCACTTCAAATGAATTAAAAGAGTTATGCAAAGACTCAAGGATTAAGAGGGAGTTGTCCACTGCATATAATCCACAACAGAATGGGATTTCAAAAAGGAAGAATAGAACTATCATGGAAGTTGCAAGAGCAATGCTTCATGATCAAGATCTTCCTATGCATCTATGGGCACAAGCTACTAGAATAATGGTGTATGTACAGAACCGTACTCTACACAGAGTACTTGAGAACAAGACACCTAAAGAAGTCTTTTCCGGCAACAAACCAAAAGTCAGCCATCTCAGAATATTCGGCTGTCTAGTGTACATACACATTCTAAAAGAGAAGAGAACTAAATTAGATCCTTCAGGAAAGAAGGGTATATTTGCGGGATACTATGAAAGCTAGAAGGCTTATAGAATATACTTCCCAGGATTCAAGAAGATCAACATCAACAGGGATGTGACATTTGATGAAGACTCAGCTTACAACAAATCCAGAAAGAGACCTGCTGAAGAACCTGAAGAAGAACCTAGAATTCATGATACAACCATGAACGAAGAAACTCAAGAAGAAGATCAAGAATTCGAAGAAACACAAGAACCTGTAGATCCACCTCCGGAGAAGAATCCTCATAAGAGGAAACCTACTTGGGTATGAGAAGTTATTCAAGGTGTAGAAAGATATGGGGCTCCAGAAGAGAATCACAGAGAAAGAAAGAGGACCAGATCCTACTCTAGGTATGTAGCATTATTATGTGATTTCATCGATAAAGAACCTTCCAATTATGAAGAAGCGGTAGAACTAAAAAAATGGAAGGATGCTACAATCGAAGAGTATCAATCAATCAAGAAGAATGATGTTTGGGATGTTGTCCCAAGACCAAAAGGGAAGTTAGTTGTAACTTCCAAATGGATCTACAAGATCAAGCATGCTGCAGATGGTAGCATTGAAAAATATAAAGCAAGATTTGTTGCTCGTGGTTTCTCCCAGAAAGAAGGAATAGAATATGAATAAAATTTTGCACCTGTATCTAGATACACTTCCATCAGTTCAGTACTTGTTCTGGCTGCAGTGATGAAATGGAAGATACACTAGATGGATGTCAAGATTTCTTTCTTGAATAGTGTAGTGGAAGAGGAAGTATATGTGGAACAAGCACTTGGTTTTGAGACACATGACAGGGAGTCGCATGTATGTAGATTGAAGAAAGCCCTACATGGTTTGAAACAGGCACCCAGGACATGGTACGGTAGAATTGACATCTTTCTATCTAGTTTGGGATTTACTAAGAGTAAAGTAGATTCCAACCTTTACTACAAGGTTGAAGATGGAAACCCAGTGATGCTCCTACTATATGTAAATGATCTGTTTGTAACAGGTATGGATGGGTTGATTGCTGTTATGAAGAGGAATCTTGCTACCAAGTTTGAAATGAAGAAATTGGGTATGATACATTATTTTCTAGGCATGGAGGTGTGGAAAAATGCAGATGGAATTTCCCTGAGACAAGGGAAATATACAGTAGAGATATTGAAGAGGTTCAGGATGATGGACTGTAAGGCCATGACCACACCTATGGCATCGAACCTGAAGCTATTGAGTGATGCTTCATCAGAAGTGGTTGAGTCCATGCTGTATCGTTAGATGATTGGGTCCTTGATGTACTTGATGAACACGAGACCAGATATTTTCTTTGCTGTGAACACCTTGAGCTAGTTCTTGACACATCCAAGACATGTTCACTTGATTGTTGCAAAGCATATTCTAAGGTACCTGAGGGGTACAGTTGATTATGGGCTCAAGTATGATGCGAATTAGAATATTAACCTAGAGGGTTATGTCGATTCAGATTGGGCAGGCAATTCCATCGATAGGAAGAGAACTTTAGGGTGTTTCTTCAGTATGGGATCAGGTCTTATCTCTTGGTTTAGCATGAAGCAATCTTGTGTGGCACCGAGTATAGCTGAAGTAGAGTATGTCACAGCTTGTTTAGATAGTTGTGAGGTAGTATGGCTAAGGAAGCTACTGTCTGATTTATTTGATCTCCAATTAGATTCTACTTGTTTATATTGCGACAACCAGAGATGTGTGAAGTTGTCGGAGAACCTGATGTTCCATGACAAGTAAAAGCATATTGAGATCAAATATCACTATAGCAGGGATATGGTGCATAGGGGAGTAGTGAATCTCCAGTATGTTATGATAGACTAATAGATAGTTGATGTGTTAACGAAGCCATTGGCCAGAGTGAAGTTTGATTACTTCAGGGAGAAGCTTGGTGTTCTCTAGATCGATGTTCCTTCCAAGGGGAAGTGATGATTCTGTGAGCCATTCTGACATGGTGAGAGGATTGGTTCCTTCCATGGTCAGATGTAAGGGCTGAGCCATTCTGTCATGGTGAGAGGATTGGTTCCTTCCATGGTCAGATGTAAGGGCTGAGCCATTCTGTCATGGTGAGAGGATTGGTTCCTTCCATGTCGGATATGAGTGTTGAGCCATTCTGATATGACTATAGGATTGGCTCCTACATGATCAGATATAAGGGCTATTTCCATTCTTGGAATGGAGGTGCTTGGTCAGTTACCAGGAATACTTGGTCTATGACTAAGGGCCATTATGATATGACTGTGGGATGTGTTCCCACATGATCAGATATGAGTGCATGGCCATTCCGTGTGATTGAGGGATGTGTTCCCACTTGATCAGATATAAGGGTTGATGCCATTCTCTTGGAGAATGGAGGCACCTGGTCAGTTACTAGGAACCCTCAACCTGGGGGTTGAGAGCCTTTCTAGCATGGTTGTAGGATGTGTTCCGACACATGGTTAGATGTAAGTGCAGAGCCCTTCCAACATGGTTGCAGGATGTGTTTCCGCATGGTTGGATGTAAGTGTAGAGCTCTTCCAGTATGGTTTAGGATGTGTTCCCGCATGGTTGCAGGATGTGTTCCTGCATGGTTGGATGTAAGTGCAGAGCCCTTCCAGCATGGTTGCAGGATGTGTTCCTGCATGGCTATATGTAAGTGTAGAGCCCTTTTAGCATGGTTGTAGGATGCGTTCCCGCATGGCTAGATATAAGTGCTAAGATTTTTCGATAGGGTTGTGGGATGTGTTTCCGCATGATCGGATATGAGTGCCGGGCCTTTCTGATGTGATTATAAAATTGGTTCCTACATGATAAGATGTGAGTGTTGGGCGTGCATTTTTGAAATGGTGTTGGATGTGTTCCTCTCATTGTCAGATATAAGTGTTGGGCAGGCCATTTTGACTTGGTGTCAGATATAAACGCTGAAGAAGACCTACATGGAGGCTAGGCCTACAACCAATATGAAAAAGGGCTAGCTCTGTAGAATTTCCTGTGATGAGAAGAATCATGAGATAACACCTGTGATGAGGATCCAACAGTGATGATCCAGATCGAGTGATGATCCATATCGAGAGATGATGCTCCAGTGATGATCCAGATCGAGTGATGATGATCTAGATTGAGTGATGATCCAGATCTAGTAATGATGATCTTGATCAAGTGATGATCCAGATCCGACGATGAAGATGACTTGAAGATGATGACGACTTGATGATGTTCTAGATGATACAAAGAAGAAGACTTGTGCTGATAAATTGTGTCGAGAGAATAGGTTCCTAGTTAAGAGGGAGTATTGATGTAATTGTAACTTCAGAATGTATTCACTTGTATATCTTATTGATCTGAAAACAAGATCTTTGCTACTCTATGAAGTTAACATGAATTGCATAAAGTGCATGAACGAAGCTCACAAATCCATAAGAAGAGAACCAAACAACATCGACAACATGCACATAAAGACAACAAGTTGATAATGGAGTTCGTCCAGGATGGACTACGTCTCCGGGCCTGCTTCTCAATAGGAGGGCCGATCTATAATCTCAACATAAGGAAAAATACATGGCAATGATATAATGATACCTTGGCGACAATGTTCGGGAAGAGAACCACTGCCCAAAACACAACAGGACTGCTTCCAGCAACTCCGAAGCCTGAAGATGGTGGAAAACGAGTATAAACACTCGTACCTTCCTCCTACAGAGCTACACAATCTCCCTTCTCTCCTTTAGCTACAAAGTCTCCACTCCAAGGCATGAGTGGGAAATGGGAATTGAATGGGTTTATATAGGTTCTCTTGCCCTTCTTCACATGAATCTCATGGATTCCTTTGGTTGCAACTAATTTGCCTATCTTGGCCTTGGTTACAACTTCCCCAAGTTGGTTTTCATATGGTTGGGATTTTATTAAATAATAAACCATCTTGTTACAACTTCTTTACAAATATGGCATGTTTTTTTTTTGTTACAACCATGCATTAACTTCATAACAACTCAAGGAATAAAATAAATGAGTAATATGTGAGTAATTTTTCCACTCACTTCAAATATTAATCATTTTACAATTTCTCATTAGTAAATGCATGAATGTCCCAAACCTCATTTCAAGCACAAATGCATGCATGCTAGTCATCATGCCACTTCATCATGCCATGTCACCATGCCACATCAGCATGCCATGTCATCATGCCACATCACCATGCCATGTCATCATGCCACATCATCATGCCATGTCATCATGACACATCATCATGCAATGTCATCATGACACATTATCATGACATGTCAGCATGCCACATCACCATGCCATGTCATCATGTTTGTACAGTATGGATGCCACGTGTCACTCTATCAGTGGTGCCACGTGGCACCTCTTTTTGCCAAATTTTCCTGTTGACCTTATAGAATAGAACGCGATAAATTTCTCATATGGAGTCCATTTGAGGTGAAACGAACACCATTGGAATCGTCTCAATGAGCCCTTCGATTTGGTGCTAGTTTTGCTAAGATTGGAGGACTTCAAAAAAATTTCCTTCTTGGATCCTCCTGGATCATTCCTCCCCACTGAGAAGCTTTTGGCCTCCAAAAGCCTTTACTAATCAACTAGTAGGTGAGGAAATTGCTCCCTCACTTTCCCCTTCTTGATCCACTTGGCTTTTCTTGGATGAGTGCCTTTGATGCCCACTCGAAGATAATCAACATCACCTCTGCGAGAAGTCCTTGTCCTTCTGTCCAAGATGACATCTTCCTTTAGCTCATCCATGTACTCAGGAGCAAATTCATCAACTGATGGAAATGAGACATTCTCTCTTTCATCCATGATCATGGGAGGCTCATAGAGTTTCAAGTTATCCACATTCATCACTGAGTAGATCTGCATGTATGGCGGTAGCTCTAAGTGAAAAGCATTTGTCCCAATCTTCTCCAAGATGGTGAAGGGACCATATCTAATATGTTTGAGCTTCTTGCCTTCTCCTTTCCTCCTCTCCTTGCTGATGTGAAGCCACACTTGATCTCCCACCTGAAACTGATGATCAACTATATGCTTGTCATGGCGAGCCTTGTACTGGGCTTGACTCTTCTCCAACTGCTCTTGCACTGCTTGATGTACTTGTTGAACTCTCTGAATGAACCTGCGGGCTTTGTCTTCATCCTTGGAAGCGCTTGAATCAACCTCTCTCCCATAATTCAAGTCCAATGGAGTCTTTGGAAAGTACCCAAAGCATGTCTCAAATGGCGAGCTCTGAGTGGAAGAATGCATAGCCCTGTTGTAGGCATGCTACACATACTGGATCTGTTCATCCCATAACTTAGGATGCTTGTTGCAGTAACCTCGAAGAAAATGGACAACTATCCTATTGACTACCTCTGCCTGTCCATCGGTCTGTGGATGGAAATTGGTGCTCCTCTTCATCTTGGTGTCCATGATACACCATAATTTTGTCCAAAACTCTCCAAGGAATTGAGAGTCCCGATCCAAGATAATGGGTATAGGAAGTCCAAAGTGAACCCATACATGCTGAAAGAAAAGAGAAGCAGCCTGCTTTGCAGTGACCTACTTTTTACATGGCATAAGAATACACATCTTTATAAACCTATCCATGACCACATACAAGTAGTCATGACCCCTCCTAGACATAGGCAAACCCCCCACAAAATCCATGGAAATGTTTTCCCAAGGATGGGAAGGAACAGGAAGTGGTGAGTACAGCCCCAATTTTCTATTAGTGGGATTACAAGTGGAGCACATCACACACCCCTTTACATATTTTGTTACAATGTCTTTCATGCGAGGCCAATACACAAGTCTTTGCAAATGAGCCAAAGTCTTACCTACCCCAAAATGCCCTGATACGAGAGAAGTATGAGATTCTCATATTACATGGACTCTTTCACTGATAGGAACACATAACTTGCCCAAATGATAGAGCAACTTTCCCTGCAAATAGTAGTCTTCCATTTGTGTGCCACTGGTTAGATTCTCATAAATCTCCTTGAAATCATCATCAGTAGCATTCTTCTCAATATAACTTTCATGGGATAAAGAAGCATTTTTCAAGACAATAGATGCAACAATAGGAGGTCTAGAAAGCATATCTTCCACTTTGTTACTAGTACCCTTCTTGTACTTGGTAACTACGGATAACCTGTACATGCCCACATTAGGAAGAGGGGCATCCTGCTGGAGATGAATCTCATGCTGAATCTCCCTTTTGTGAGGCAAACCTGTAGGTTCCTGAAATATTTCATCATAGTTAGCCACAATATCAATCATAGCCTTTTTATGAGAAGGATCACAACCTTTGAAAGCATCGGATGCTTCAGCATCTTTTGCTCTCACAACCATGAGCATGTATCTCTTATTAGTGTTGATGAGTCTCTTCATTTGTCCTGCACTAACAAGACTGGTGTTAGCCTTCATACTGTGAGCTCGCACGATGTACTCCACCCCATTTTTTGTGAGATGTTACTTGTTCTCATGATGGAAGAATACTGCTTGTCGATCATACAAGTATGGGATTCCCAATATGATACCGCAGATGTCAAGAGGAACAACATCTAAGTCCACCTCATCGATCAAATTTGAAGAAATAGCAAACCTTAACCTGCATTGCTTAGTCACCTGTAGCTTAGCATTATCACATACCCATCCAAAAAGATAAGGCTTGGGGTGATGTTTAGTCTGTATGCCCAACTTCTTAACAACTGATTCTGAGACCAAATTTACTTGAGAACCCGGATCAAATAATGTTTCAATATTTGTATGCTTAGACACAACTCTAATGTGAAACCACTGACTTCTTATTTTATCATTTTATTTAGAAACATGAGTAGAAATTGAACCAGTATGAGGAGTTTTGTTACCTTGCATTCCCACAACTGTAATCATGGTTTCGTCACCTGAGTCGGAACCCAAATCTCGTTGCGCTGTTGCAATGGTCTTTTTCTTCTTTTTGCTTCCATAATGATTTGGCCTTTGTTCAGGATGCAAATTCCAACAACTTTCTTCATCATGCCCATCAGTGTCACAATGGTTGCAATGGATCTTTCCTCCTTCCTTCTTGGCAGTAGCTGTCTTCTTGCTCTTGTCTTTTTTCTTGAACTTGTGGTTGTTGTTGTGCTTGAAAGGCTCCTTCTGATGGTCTTCTTGCAAATGATTCCCCCTTCTCTCAAGATTATTAGCCTGAACACTTGCTTCATCAACACTAGTAGGATTCAACAACAGCAAAGTATGGCATAGATAATGATGAAGAGCACCAATGTACTTCAAAAGAGTGTCAGGAGAATCTAAAGAAACATTCAACTCTAGAGCTTTCTTTCTAAATTCTTCAGTAAAATTCTGAACACTCTGACCTTTTCCTTGTCTAAAAATTTTCCAATCCATCATAGCCTTTTGAACATAACCCAACGGATAAAATTGCTTACATAAAGCAGAAATGAAAGCAGACCACGATGAGAGAAGATTACCCATTTGTTTGCTACCTTGTTGAAGCTTGCTTTCCCACCATACAAGTGCAGTGCTTGTCAGCCGAAGTGAAGCCAACTGAATCTTCACATCTTCTTCTTTGATCTGCTGGACTCGGCAATAGACCTCAAGTTGCCTTATCCAATTGTTCAACTTCTCTGCATTTTCTTCCCCATTGAACATGGGCAAATAAAACTTCACATCGAGCTTCAATAAGGGCTTCTTTTGAGGCTCTTTGTGAGGAACCTTGGAATGCTGAGAATGAGATGAGGAATAAGCACTTGAACTTGTGCTTGAAGTTAAAGGTGAAGAGGCAGGCTCAGGAGGCTCTTCACCACCTCCTCCTTGGTTAACTGAAGCATTGCTTTGGTCCTTCAATTCTTTGTCTTCCTTCTTTACTTCACTGCCTTTTCTTTCTTTTGCCATGCATTCTTCATAGTCTACAAACAACTTGTCTACCTTGTCGGCCATCATGTAGAAGACCTTGTGAAAGTTTTCCTCCATCTCAACGTGAGCATCATTAGCATCCATCTTCCTCCTTTAGTGTGCACATCCGATCTCAGAATTGTAAGGCTATAATGTACCCTCACCAACTTGCAGTTTAGCCCTCATGAGCATCCACACTCACAATCCAACATCAAATAGTCCTGCTCTGATACCACATGATTCGAAAACAAGATCTTTGCTACTCTATGACGTTAACATGAATTGCATAAAGAGCATGAACGAAGCTCACAAATCCATAAGAAGAGAACCAAATAGCATCGACAACACGCACATAAAGACAACAAGTTGATAATGGAGTTCATCCAGGATGGACTATGTCTTCGGGCCTGCTTCTCAATAGGAGGGCCGATCTATAATCTCAGCATAAGGAAAAATACATGGCAATGATACAATGATACCTTGGCGACAATGTTCAGGAAGAGAACCGCTGCCAAAAACACAACAAGACTGCTTCCAGTAACTCCGAAGTCTGAAGACGGTGGAAAACGAGTATAAACACTCGTACCTTCCTCCTACAGAGCTACACAATCTCCCTTCTCTCCTTTAGCTACAAAGTCTCCACTCCAAGGCATGAGTGGGAAATGGCAATTGAATAGGTTTATATAGGTTGTTTTTCCCTTCTTCATATGACTCTCATGGATTCCTTTGGTTGCAACTAATTTGCCTATCTTGGCCTTGGTTACAACTTCCCCAAGTTGGTTTTCATATGGTTGGGCTTTTTATTAAATAATAAACCAACTTGTTACAACTTCTTTACAAATATGGCATGTTTGTTTCTGGTTACAACCATGCATTAACTTCATAACAACTCAAGGAATAAAATAAATGAGTAATATGTGAGTAATTTTTCCACTCACTTCAAATATTAATCATTTTACAATTTCTCATGAGTAAATGCATGAATGTCCTAAATCTCATTTCAAGCACAAATGCATGCATGCTAGTCATCATGCCACTTCATCATGCCATGTCACCATGGCACATAACCATGCCATGTCATCATGCCACATCAACATGCCATGTCATCATGCCACATCACCATGCCACATCATCATGCCATGTCACCATGCCACATCATCATGCCATGTCAGCATGCCACATAATCATGACACATTATCATGCCATGTGAGCATGCCACATCACCATGCCATGTCATCATGTTTGTACAGTACGGATGCCACGTGTCACCCTGTCAGTGGTGCCACATGGCACCTTTTTTTGCCAAATTTGCCTGTTGACCTTATAGAACAGAACGTGATAACTTTCTCATACGGAGTCCGTTTGAGGTGAAATGAATGCCATTGGAATCGTCTCGACGAGCCCTTTGATCTGGTGCTAGTTTTACTGAGATTGAAGGACTTCAAAAAAATTTCCTTCTTGGATCCTCCTGGATCACTTATGTATTGTACCCCAATGTTTATTCCACGATGTGTCTGTAATGTACTTGAGACATGTCATGCCTTGATGTTCCTATAATGAGGTTCTTAAATGTAAACAAGTCATGTCAAGTAATTATGGGTAACCCTCCTATTGATCAAGGGTTAAATTCCTTACAGTTCTAGGGCACTAGGATTATTAGACTCTCCTAGAGAATTCGGCCCTAGTAGGGTTTAGTAAAGTTGAGAATTAGTATAAATAGAGATCTAGCCTCTCTATTTATCACACACTCACTCACACTTAGTTGTAGTGCATAGTTGAGGAAGAAGAAGACATTGGGGCTAGGAAGAAAGAGGTTACTACTGTCAGGAGATCATCTTACTTTTTTGGGGTTTTACTTTTGGTGCCAATTCTATCTCTAAGGAAGTTGCGAGGTTTTCTCCATTTATGGTTTCCCCGAGGAAAAACACTGTGTTCATTGTCTCTTGTGTTTTATTGTTGTGCTTGTTATTCTCTCAGTTAAATATCCTAATATAATGATAGCTTAATGTTAAAAATCTAACATGGGTGACTACCCGCTACGTTCAATTACAAAAGAAGTTATAATGGTTCAGAAGTTCTTATAACGGTTCAGAAGTTCAACAGTCGTAGAGCATGTTGGTATGTTCTATGTTGAGGTAGATCTATCGAGGCGGACCTTTCAAATCAAACGTGTCGATGCGTACCTATCAAAGGAGAACCTATCAAGTGAACATGTCGAGCTAGACCTATCGAGGAAAACCTATCGACTTCTCATTGGATCGCATAGACCTAATCATGATTTGCTTCAAAAAGTTCAATTTAGTGCATACTATGGGTGCTACATGTAGCCTATGAGGGTATGTGATTGTTTGGTTCATGTGCTGTAAACCTACCAAATATGCAAAAATATAGATGGCACTTTCCAATAAAGAAATATGAGAGCAAATATTTCACACTAATACACACCAATAATATTTCTTATTTTTCACAATTATACTCACATACAATAGGTCTATAGAGTTCGTATCAGATCCAACTTATTCTAAACATGGGGATAGAGGTTGAGAGACTATTTCAACCACACACTAGAATAGGATTTAAGATCTCTCCTATATCTAACAAACTCAAACTAACTCTAATGTAGCTATTATCTCCAACACCCCCCCTTTAATGGCTACATTGTAAAACTTCCAATGCTAAATCACAAATTTCAATACTTGTCATATGTCTGATTCTTTGTGTTTGTCTAGCTCATCTTCATTAGCACTTACACCCACTCTACAATCTTATGGTTTATGTTATTTTCTTCACCATTCTTTTGAGCTTTCCACTGGATTCATTTAAAATATAACCACTTTTGACCATCATTGGCATAATTGGACAATTGATGTTTCTTGACTACCCAAAGGAGAGTCTCTATAGTGAAGCACTCTATCACTAGTACAAAATGAGAAATTAATGACTAAAAAAAGACTAAAATTTGGGTATAAACGACTATTTTTGAGTCGGGGACTAATAGTAGCTAATTTCCACTATCTTATAGCTTGACTAACTTAGTCGTATTTAACTTAGTCATTAATTGGTTGACTTATTAGTCATTGATTTAGTCATTGATAGTCATTGATTTAGTCACGTATTTAGTCATTGATTTAGTTATTGATTGCTACAATTAATGACCAAAAATACGACTAAATAAACTACTAGATGATAACATATTAATGACTGAGCTAAATAAAACTAAACATTAGTCATGCTATAAGATACTAGAAAATAGCTACTAATAGTCGTATATATGCGAATTCAGTCATTTTCTTAGTCACTAATTTATGATAGGGTATGGAGGAATCGAATCACCAATATCCTGCCTATAATTATGTAGGTGCTCTACCATTGATCTAGCACTCTTTAAGAAGTTGTTATTACTTGACAATGATGATATTCAAACAAATTTTGCATCACTCAAGCATACAAAATGAAAAAATCTCATAAATTTATAGGAATAACAAGAATGCATCCATTGTTAAACTATTTACCGAGTCATCTAGAGTCATGCCAAGATATATGAATTTGACTAAAAATTCATAAGTAACTTTATGATAATGGTGGATGATGCCATGGAAAGGAGAATTTCAATTTATATAGAAGAAAAGGATGAGCAAATGGTGTCCCAAACTCATCTTCCTACAATGTGGGACAAGCCACCAAGGGCTTGTAAAATGAACACATGTGCATGTTTCTTTTAGGTTCCATGAACATCTTACACAACCTTTAGAT
>LPNX010881096.1:27836-54491 GCA_001517045.1 Pseudotsuga menziesii | reverse complement strand
TCAAACATAATTTCATTACTGTTTATCATGGAAATTGACTTTCTTCTTTTAGTTGGAACTCTTAGCAGCAATGTGCTTTCTGAGAATTGTTGGTGTGAGCATAGGTTCGCGTGCAGCATATACAATAGACAATACAATTCCATCCTTATTCTTAAGTGCTGGTATTAGGTCACAATTCATTCTGTCTGGAACAGTAGTAATATCCATGGACATTGTGACAGTGCCCCTCTTGGAATGTCCTTGTCCCAAAGAAATTGCAATGTTGGGTGTTGAAGAATCTCTGGTTCCTTGTTCTCTATATCGGATTTTGCATGTTGCTGATGATTGAAACCTCATATCTGCAAAAGATATTTTGTTGTGAAATACCACAACTTTGGTTATTTCATGGTCCTACAAGTGGTTGACCGTTTCACTCATATAATCCATTTCTTTTGGCAGATTATTTGGGGCTTGTGGAATATTTTCATAGATATGTCTAAGGATTTCCCTGATCGTTTCCATAGATTTTTGATCCTCTTTTCCTAACTCTAAATCCAAAATAAAAACATTTCTCCTTGACATGGAGTGGCCCAGTGCTTTTAAACTTACCTTGGGACCTGTACTCCCCATTTTCTACCCCCCTCCATAATTTTTTTGTAAACAACTTTTGCTTCCACAGGTATAATTGGGCCTATGTCTATAATTTTCATTGTCCTTATTTCTTGTGATGTAGATTCTTTATTAGTCTTGATTGAACCCGCCCGAGGTCTTCTCCTTGTTAGCCACAACTTCTTTCCTCCTTGACCTCCCTGCTCAATGGATTGCTTACAAGATTATGTTTTTCTTACAAATTGCAACTAGTTGAGCCTTTTAGCCCTCAAGTTTTTTTTGGACCCTTTCCTTCTTCCTAGTTGTTCTCTCTAATGATCTATCATTTTGAGATGATTTAGCATGGGGGAGTGATGGATGTCCACCAATTTGGTATTCAACCTGAGGCTGCATTGTTAAAGCTATTATGAGGTAGTGCCTCCTTGCTCTTGGTAAGAAACATTGAAATATTTAATCTAGGGTGGCCATGATGACGAGCCATACCTGATTAAAAAATTAAGTTAAAAAAGTTTAAATCGAAATCTCCTTTTAACTTTTCCAATCATAATGTTAATTATCTTCACTAATAATCTCTCTCTACTTAAAACTCCCGAAAAATAGGGACTGGTGAGTTGTTTTTATTAATTTGGTATCTAAGACTCTAACTTTTTCTTCCAATTTGCTTATTCTCCTATGGATTATGTTAACCATGTTAGGATAATCATATAATGTCATGACACAAATATATGTATATACATGTGTGTTTTTATTGTTTGATGTTTAATGTTATGACATGTCACTGAATGTAATATGTCATAAAGTTAAGGTGGTTAAACCACCATAACCTCCAAGGGGTGTTGTAAAAATGTAATGCACAGTGATGTACAAGAAGAGAGTGGTAAGATTGTATGTATGGGAAGCTAACTTGGGTTCCCTATCATGTATTTTTGTAGCATAAATATAAACATTTTTTATTTTCTCCATCTCTCTCTTCTCATTATGTATGCAGTCATAAACATCAACAAGGTATCAGAGCAATACTGGTCCAAATCCTGTGATAGGAAAGAAATATCTTTGAAGTGTGATATTTAGTTGAGAATTGATTTCATGGACAATTGAGTCTATTGAATTCCATGCCACAAGGATTTGACACAAACATTGAGGAAAGCAATTTATTTTAGATTGTTTGATAATGTTTTTTATTATACATTTAAAGTTTAAGGTGAAGAAACCACCAAAGCATTCAGTTTTTTATTTTAAATGAAGGAAAATAAATGAGAGACTAAAAACAAAGGTTGAAAACATTTAATATATTGGAAGTTAAAATACAAACATTCAAGAAGATGAGACATTAAGAAAGATGAACTTCCATATTTGAAACAAAAGGTTGTAAAGGAGAGTATTTTAAAGAATATGTAAGATGTTCACTATGCTATTTGATGTGTGATGCTCATTGAATGTCGAAGTATGAGCAACCAATTCCATCATTCTAGAGGATATACCTATGTCATTGTTGTGAGATGCCTATTGAAGGTCGCAGTGTGAGAAGACATGGGATTCCCATCCTCAAAAATAATGCCAAGAGGCCCACCAATGTAGTAGAGAAATATAATAGTATATCAATGAAGATTGCTTTGATTTTCTGGCATGGATCATATGCTAAATATAAGCAGTATTTTGTAGATCAATGATATGCCTCTATTCAAAATTCAATATGTGAGATGCTCTATTTGAATACACATTGAGAAAGACAATGAGGAATTTTCCCAGAACTTTTGCACAAAAGGGGCACCAACTATAAGACATAAGAAATGCCAATTATACCAGATGTCTAGGCATTTAGATACACTTACTTAAAAATGTACGCTATTGATCTGTAGTTGCACACAATTGTATTTTCAAGACCATACATTGAGGCCAATGGGAGAAATATATATCCCCATTAAGAAGAGAAAGTGTGATGCCAAAAATTACACCAGTAGAGACTAGGAAACACAACATACTGTGACACTGAGGCATACATAGGAATACATGGTACAACAAGATAGATTGTCAAGTATGGTTTGGAAATCATCAAAGTTTAACTTTATAATAAAAAACTAAAGCGTGACATAGTATCGAACAAGATGAAAGCATGTATTGCGTATTGACAAATCTAGATTTATTGCATGATATTGCTTGTAAATGTTTCACAATGTATGATTGGAAGAGTAGAAAACAAATACTATACTTAGTAATTTCCATGTATACTAAATTTCAAATTATACAAAATATTTAGTAGATACGTGTGTTTATTACTCATGAGAGATTCAATATCACAATGCCTAAGATAAATTTAAGAAATTTCTTTCACACTTCTTATAGTCCATTGTAGTAGGAAAAAAATAAATCAAGCACCTATTACACCTCCAATAAATCAAGCACCTATTACACCTCTAAATAGTTGGGAGACAGGGTGATTATAGACATTACAATTTGAGTCGACGACTAATAGTAGCTAATTTCTCATTATTGACAGGGTTTACCATCTTCCTCGACTACCGGGGTCTTCTTCTTTTGCCTCTTTGACATTGTGGATTCTTCCTGCCATAAAATTGTAACATTAAGCCATTTTGACTGAGTGACAAACTTGAAGACATCAATGTGCAGTGTATGATAGCAATCAGTCAATGAAGCAAATATATACATGTATATAAGCTGAAATGGCCTAACTAACAGAGCTATTGAAACAAATTGTGCATTATTCAATGACTTTGTCTATATCTAGCATGATGGGAAATAGTTATATGCAGTAAACTGTGCAAGCTACCACTGTTGTATGATATTAAATGATTCTATCAACCACATTTAGGACGGAAATAGGTCTACATTAATATGCAACACATTTTGGCTTTCTATGCACGCCATGGTCATCTCGCCGCGCGGGAAAGACAGTAGCAGTTATGCAGGTTTTCAACGACACCTTAACAAAACCCTTCCCACGCACTTATGGTCAATAAACTAAGATCAGTGGCATATCCCTTTTAGTCAGCTAGGAACTCAACGCTGAGCTCGAACAGGGACGGGCGGAAATGTATAGGTGAAAATGGCTGGGGTTTAAATGATACAGGTAGCACAAAATCGAGACCAACCGTCCAATCCTAAAAGAAAGGTCACGGCGAACCCATTCCAACCCACAATATTATCATACAGGGTGGTTTGGTGCAGACAGCGTAACGGCCGTTTGCACCAAACCCCCTCACTCTCTACGCACAGGGTCGCACAACAATGGCGGTGGGGAAAAAAATACTATGCGGGTCAAAATGTCCCTCCCTGCGGACAGCAATGCCACCAAGAACCATAATATATACGTGCGATTATGGGGAAATAAACAGCCGCAACACCTAACCGTGGAAATCCAAAACCACCAAAAGTTCAACGGAACGGGGAAAGGAAATAGAAGCCTACTTGGCACTGATGTGTATCCGACATGTATAGCAGGACGAAGACGGTCAGACTTCTACAATTGCCACCTAGATGTGGGTACCGGCAATGGGGTCTGAACAAACTTGAGCGATCGACAGCACGATAGCGATAGAGCACGACAGTTAAAAATAACAATAGAATAATAAACCCCTCGACCCCGTATATATAAGGTCAACACTCGCGGCATATCGGATGGCGGACCACTTTTGGATCGGAAACTGAAAGCCAACTTTCTTCTGCAACGGCAGACAGCCAAAACACTAAGCCATTCGCATACCATACTTAGCGGAACCTCGGTAGACTATTCGTCAGGACCAAAGTGAAACCGGAGCCACAACGGCGGAGCCGCGGAGGGTAAATCAATCCGCAATGGGTAAGACCTGAATCGAAAGTGAAACGACTCCGCATCGGAAGGACTGGTGCTTCTTTCATCCGCAACGATGGAATCGTAAAGAGTACCACTGTCCGGAACGTCGGGACTTGAATCGGAAACGAAAACACTAAAGGCTCGGAGAGTTAAGAGCTTTGGTAACCGCAACGTTAGAGCCACAAAATATGTGGCCTTCTGCAATGGCGAGAATCGAACGACTTAAACATCCCGAAACCAAAATCCTTCCGTAGCCACAACGGGGGAATCCCCCCAACTTATGGGATCGGCAAAATTAACATAGGCGCAAAACGAAACATTGAATCAATGATCGGGAGAGAAAGTGGTTTTTCGTCCCCAATGACGGAGAAAGAAATGACAAATCCTTCCGACATAAACCAAAAGATCGGCCGATGTGAAAACCAATGGATCGGAATACGAAAGTTTATTTCTTTCTGCAACGGCAGAAGACCAAAACAAAGATCCACCCACAACGGCGAGGCATTGACCAAAATAACTTCCTATTCAGGCATGCTTCAAATGCATTCAAAGGTAGCTATAAAGCTTGATAAAAAAGTGGATTACTTCACGCATCCGAGGGGCAATCAAAAACAATTTGTAGCTCAATCCAACCATTTAGAATTAACTCAAAGACAAAGAACTAATCCAAGCAAAGGAGGGTCCTAAATTTTTTTGGAATTTTTGGAATTTGTTGCAGCTGCAACACCTGGAACCCACACCACTGCCATGGATTTTCATTCTCTCAACCTCTTCACCATGAATGTTGGACCAATCCCTCTTGGTCATGAAACTTAGTGTCTCCGGTCTATTTTATACCTCTCAACCATGGAGCCTCCCCACATGGTTTGTCTTGGCTGCTAGGACCTTCACAGTCTTAGTAGCACCTTTTTCATTACCGCTCATTTCGAGCTCTTCAGGATAGTCACATGTACACATGCACCCCTAGTATGCTCTCATAGTCCTTGCTCCCAGTGATACCTATATTCAAACATTGAATATATTCACATGTTTATTTTATTCTCATCGGTTTTATCTCTAGAACAAGAGCTTAAGACATCATAACTAAATCATATACACATGTATATTCATAAGTAAAATATTGCAAAATAATCCAATACTTATCTGTATTGCGCATTTCCTCGTTGGTGCATAGGATCCTGCTTTGCTTTGTAAGCCTTGGGATCTCCTATGGACTTGGATGTTAGGTCATCACTCAGGCTGTTTCACAACATCCTTTTATATAGATATATCAGGAACAGTCAATCCAACCCTCATTGGGTTTATCAGACTGTCAACAAATTTCCTGTACTTATATCAGCAATATATATATATATATACATATATATATATATATATATATATATATATAGATATATATATATATATCAGGCACAGTCAAGCCAACCCTTGTTGGGTTTATCAAGCCATCAACAACAACACATGCCCTTATATCAACCATAAACGACCATTTTCCATATCACCCAGAGCCCACACTGTAAACTACATTTGCTTATCCTGACAACACAAGCAATATAAGGATATTCGTTAGCGTTATTGCTCTAAAATTGTAACCATATTTCACACCATTCACTATCAAGTATTGAGACACCAGGAGTGCATCCACTCCCTGGGGTGTAATCAATATTGGAAAATCCCTTCATGATCTGACATCGAAAAAGTGTGCACCCTTGTCCGGTGTGTATCATGTAGGCCCTATTCATACTCAAGCAATCGGTCCTAATGGAAATAAAATCAAAACATGTTCTGCATAAGGAATCTTTTTAACAATCTAATATGCATATTCTTAGCTAGGGTCACAGAAAACTTATCCATTTGTTGTAGCAGTATTGCTTTGTTAAGGAGGAATGGGGGCTCCCTTCTCTGAGTTGATAGTCCCTTGGTTTTCCATCCCAATTCCTTCGTACATTTCTTATCCACACATGTCTTACCGACATAATCTATACCATCTCACTCATGTTTCTTTCCAAACATGTAGTGCAGATGAGACATTTCCAAAATGTCCAATGGAGTTTCCCTCCAAACCCATTTCAAGATAAGGGAAATCCTTCCCATGAAGTTTGGCTCCTGCAGGCCATCACACATGATCGTCCTGCAATGTGTACCCCTAGAAAATTCATCAAATAGCCAAATAGTCAATCATTATCTGATAATACAATCCAAATTGATTGTCCATAACCAAGCAAATGACATTAGTAGTTAAATTCAATAGGAATTGCAACTCTGTTTACTACAGAAATTGATTTGCTTGGCAATGAGGTGATCCTCAATTGTGGTTCTCTTGTGAGAAGCACCATAATATCCATTATGATTTGATGCTTACTAGCATAACATGGACATCCACTTACAATGGGTCCTCCTGACACAATCTTATGCAAGCCGATAGTGATTAGTAGTTGTCAGCAATTTCTCAAATCTGAAATTTACAAATTCAAATTTACAACTCATTATGCATACAAACTATTATCACAGCCATGACACTCTTTTCATGAGTTTTGTCTCTTTCACATGGTAGATTTTGGCCTTTGTCATGGTCTTACCCATTTTTCCATATCCCAAACAATCCACCTGAAACCTAAACTTCAATCAGCCAAACATTTGGTAAGTCTTGATGCCTATAACTTTTTCCATTGCTACAACAATCACTGAAGCATTTTCAGAATTTATAAAATTCAAACATTTCCAGCTGTTAATCACATCAATATTACCAAAACTCATTTACTTCATGCAATCATTATCATACTTTAAATTACAGGGTACAGTCACATCATTCATGTAACTTAAATGAAATGTTTAGATACTCGTTACTTCACAAGCGTGTCATTCGTACCACCTTTCTCTTTCATAAAGCATTTCCGGCAGCTAATTAATCATGACTACCCTCTTCATGCACTTACTATCCTGCATTCATAACAGCCTTTGAAATGGTTCCTGAATTTTCATCAATTCATCATTTCAGCCATTAGTTATTCATAATATCACATGCACTTATCTCAATGCATTCATGCAATGCATCACAACATTTGCACCTATACTTATGCAATCAGTCACTCACACCCTTCATATGCATCCATTCAATGCATGGCTACAAGATTCATAAAACCTTTTAATGCATATCCATTCAATGCTACCTTGCATTGATTTAGGAATACTATGTATTTAACATACCATGCATGGACTAACCATGACTAGTTCATATAGGATGCCTTACTATAATCAAGTTCATCAGTACTTACTTTCCTTAGGCTACTAAGCTCAATCAACATATACAGGAATGACACATTTCTATATGAATGTAGTATAACATTCAAATATCCACTTGGTATTAGGTGTATTACCTTTACCACTCCCTGGATTTTTTCATAATCAAACTCTTACCTTCATGGGTCCTACTTACACCCTTGACATTACTAGTTTAGTCGGTCCTTTACAGGGGATTGCAGAAGTTGCTCACCAAATTTTGATCCTGGACTCTTTTCCTTACCCCTTTCTCCATAGGGTTTCTAGTCACATTTGTCAGCATCAGCAACATATTCAGTCATGTCCATGTTGTCGTTGGTCCTTCCACTAATGCCAACACCAATGCAATAACTATCATTAGTAGTTCATTATAAATGTATAATCCTCAATGTCCTATGCATGCAAAGCATATCCTCATACATTTCATGTATAGAACTTATGAAATGTAGCTATAATCAGCAAGATAGGGTTTAAGGAAACTTCCCATTTCAAGTCCCACATCCTTGCATGGAACTCCTCTTCCACACAACAACTGGTTTGACTTCATGGTATTGCTACCTATAGGCATGCAATTTTTGGATTTGTCCATATTGAGAGAAGCACATTCCTTTTCAAGCAATCACTAGCACTTTGTTGCTCCACACTCAAATTCTAGTAACTCTCCCATGTTCCTTGGAATTTTCTTCCTTTCCATCCCTCTAATTGACTACCAATATGCTGAAATCCACTTAAAAACAGTTAGAATTTGCTCGAAAATCCCATTGGAAACAGTTGAAAACTACTTGAAAAATCCACTTGAAACCCCACTTTTTTCTTTCTGCCCATCGGGTCTCCTTCCAACTAAGTTTCCGACGTTACGGTGGGAAAAAATCTAATTTTCCCCATGCTCATTGGCGATGCTGAGGACTGTGCATTGGAAGTCAGAAACTCTCAGCATCAGGTGGCTAGCTGTTTATACTTTCGCAACGGCGGGTGGTAAACCATCTATGGATTCTGCGGCTAAACAACTCATCGGGGGTTGGAAACTGATACCACTAAGCGTCAGCGACCCGAACATTAATCGTCGGAATGATAGTCTGACTCACAGCTGCAACGACAGACTCCTAAACGCTTAAATATTTTCAACGTTTGGCGATCAAATCGCCTAATTCCCTCACTGCTCATCGGTAGATTGTGCCATTATTCCTCTCCAGAATTTCAGTGGAAAAACAACTAAAATCCGAATATGTATCGGCAAGCAAATCAACTATTCATCGGGTGCATAGTCATTTGAACAGCCGCAATGGCAGAAAATGATCTTTCTACCATTTTCGCGGGCGAACCGACTAAGTTTCCAATTGGTGATCTGATTATTAATAGATTTCTGATGCCTTCTTCAAAATTTTCCTCGATTGGGTCTATTAGCCTGTGTCTTATCGACGACCTCTTGATCTATTTTTGTCTGCGGTATCGGGTCCGTAACCATCTAGTGTTTCGAGCTTTGTCGGTGACTTGTTGTTTAATTACGTTTTCCATATTGGATCCTTAGTAGAATATTGCTCCAAATTTCATCAACGATAGCCTAGGCTAACCACTGCATCGACGGTCGGGTGCCCTACACATCGACCGGTTAGTCGTCAAGTTTTCTGCAATGGCGGCCAACGATCTCCTTAAGTCTTCTGCATCCGTAAGTCTATCGACGATCGGAACCCCTAGAAGCTACAACATCGGTGCTCAAAGACCCTCCTCATCGGGTGGTTAGTCTTTTCAATATTCGCAACTACAGATGTTCAACAAACTTTACCTATCATAGCTCATTGGTGACTGAATCATCTAATCATCAACGATGTGATCAACTAACCATCACCGATGGCTGATGATTCCATGCCTTAGAATTTTTTTTGAAATTTTCCTCTTCCTTTCCAAACTTTCATCGGCTCAACTATCCTTTATTCTTCACCAATCTGTTTCTTATCTATCAAAAAAAAACTTCCTCTATCCATCGTCGCTGGCTGGAGCTACTGTTCCCTAAACACCTCAGCATCGGCGATTGAGAGGACTAGTGCATCAATGGATTAGTTCGATCAGCAGTCGTAACTGTGGCTTATCAACTTCAATCTTCTTTGGATCGGTGGCCTAATATTCTAAGCATCAATGAACTGAATCATAGCCTGATTGGCATCAGTAGTCGAATCTTGTCCAATCAGAAGACTAGTACTCTCGGATTCTACAATGGCGGGTGCATGAATCACTATCTTCTTCCGATGGCCGATGATTTCGGGCCTTAGAAAAATT
Organism: Pseudotsuga menziesii; assembly: GCA_001517045.1. Taxonomy (NCBI): domain Eukaryota; kingdom Viridiplantae; phylum Streptophyta; class Pinopsida; order Pinales; family Pinaceae; genus Pseudotsuga; species Pseudotsuga menziesii. Next base: position 44,539 of record LPNX010881096.1, on the reverse strand, counting down.
TCCGAACCTTCAATACTGCATCAACTGTCGGAAATTCTTCCTCTGCAGCGTCAGTGGTCATAGGCTCTATCCATCGGGAGGATAGTCCTCTAGCTTTCTGCAATGGTGGCACTTTGTTCCACTAATTCCTTCCACTGTAGTCGCCAGCTTTCACCGCATCGGCAACACGATCAGCTATGCATCGACAATGCGATCAACTAATCATCGCCAATCTTCGACGGTCCTGTTACTTCATCAAATTTTCCAAAATTCTGTGGCGTCGGCGGTCACAGGCTCTATGCGTCGGAAGCATAGTGGTCTAGCCATCCGCAATGGTGGGTGCTTGATCAATTAATCTCCACCGATGATTTCAACACTTAAACAAAATTTCAAAACTTTCTTCTTCTTTCAGCGGTCGAAACCACTATCACTGCTGCATCGAAATTTTAGTCCCCACGACAGCCGCAATGGCGACAACCCATTCAACTAACTCCTCCTAATGTCCATCGACAGCATCATCAACTAACATGCTCCGGTGGCTGATGAGGTCAACACTTAGAAGAATTTTCATAAATTCTCTGCCATCAGGGGTCAGAGGCTCTACCCATCGAAGACATAGTGGTCTAGTCATCCGCAACGCCGGCAGTCAATCGGCTAAGCATCAGCGATTCATCCATCTAAGTGTCCTAATGTGCCAATGGCCAAACACTTAAAAATTTTCAGAAATTTTCCTCTGCAGTCTTCTACCACATCGGCCATCAAATCAACTATCCGTCAGATGGCCTTCCCACTAAGTACTTCGATGGGCCGATAGTTATGGCACTTAGAAAATTTTATGATTTTTCTTTTCTTCAATTTTCTTATTACTGCAGGGCATAAGGAAACTTGCCTCTACTATCTAACCTTTCATGGCCCATTCAGTCCCATGCTACAACCTTTAGTTTTGATACCACACTATAACGTCCCCAACCCTCTAATCGGCGAAGAGGATGCTACTAACACCAAACATATGGGAAAATAGCCCCATGAACATGAACATGCATATAATGTTGAAATAAAAAGATTAAACATAATACATACTAAGATGCATAATCCTTCATATACATAGTGGAAGCAAACATACATTCATTCAAGTGTACCACATGTTCATCATATTCATCAGTCATTAAATATAAATGCAAATACGAAATAGGAAAGAATACTCATCTGAAAATAACTCATCCTGCAACCAGCTACATTGCTGTAATGTTCCACCCAACCATAGGCCAGTGTGCTCATCAATCTCTCAGAAACACTGCCACTCCCGAGCTGGGCATGATTCCTCAAGGAACAAGGGTTAAAGCAGGCTTACACATATCCAAGGTACACCAATCAGCCAAGCCCACACAGTGGCTTTATCAGGCTTTCAAGGACCTGGGAAAGGCTAAATGCTAAGCTGGTGACCTCAAACACTAGTTTTCTCAAGCATACCCAGCCTCTAATCCTACTTCCAATAGTCTGAATACCAAACACTGCATACCGTAGGAAAACAAATAGTTCACAGCTCTATGAAGAAGATGAATACAATAGGGTGACAACCCCAAACCAAAAGGTGAAACATAGTTCAGGTAAAACAATGCTTCATAGTTATTCTTGGCCCTAGCATGGCCAAAACAACTCAGCAACAATCCCAATAACCTCAGCAACCAAGAAGCAACCCAAAACCAGGGTAAATCAACAGCCACAACTCACAATGAAACGATGGAAACATTCCACAGTCTGCAATAGAAAAGAAACCGAACTTCCAACATGGACAAGGGGAAGCTCAGCCGAGCAGAACCCAGGTACTCATAGCAATCCTCAGCCGATACCACCGTAAAAAGGGAAAAAATACAGTCAAGCAAATCATGGAAAACAGTATCCCAATACAACTACAAACCCACAACACATAAATCCTACTGCAATCGCTGGGAAAGCTCACACATACCGGGAATGGAAAATACCATATATCCAATCTCTACATGAGAGACAAAATGAAACCCCTAGAACTATGGATTCCATTACGGACACAATTTCAACAATGGAAATAACTGGACAATACCCTATCTGATAAACATGGAAAAATACACAAAACTCTGCATGAATCCAAGTAAAGAATCAAGCCATAGCCATCAAATTCGTGGGGCAGAGGAAGAGCTAGCGTGCTCACAAAGAAACAATCGGTGAGGTAGAAAAGAACCCCAACAATGGAATTTGGAACCCATTTTAACTCAACCTATGTGAGAGGAGATGAATAGACTCGCAATCCACATAGTGGGTAGACCATTAGTTACCCAGAAGGCACGTCATGGAGAGTGGGTGCAGGCGTGAGTGTGGTGGTGGTTTTCCTTCTAGCCAATCATTGTCCCTCCTAACAACAGAAAAATAAGGTGGTGGTTTAAGGAGACAAAAAGAGAGTGGAAACATGTGGTTTCTCCCCATGGGTCCAGGTTTAGCAATCCCCCCCCCCCCCTTACCCTTGGGAATCATGCCCTTTTCATTTAACATTGCACTGTCGTAGCTGGCTGCAGGTTTAATTAAATTGATGTGCATATCTACATGATGCCAAAGTTAGAATTTGTCAGATAGCATGATATACCATCAGCAACAATCCCTATTACCGAAACATAACATAGCCGAATCGATAGTGGGTATTTTGCCTTTAGCTCCTCACCATGATTAATTACAAAATATACATCGTCTACCTTTTAATGCATCCGGGGTCAAAACTGTGGGTATTACACATTACTGTTGTTGTTTGATTTCACATGTATATGTTGTTAGATTCCTTAGTCACTAACATGGATCACTAGATTATATTCTGGTAGCTTTGATGTGTTTGCGTGTTTAATCTGATTACAGGTACACATGTTTACTATTGAAGCATCACATTCCAAGTATCTACAATGTCCAGGGAGGGTATTCAACCTTTGTTGTTCATTTGTTCTGGATCTGAACCATTCAGACTAGTGGAACACCTTACTGTCTGCAGAAGGTGAAATATTCCTGCTAACACCATATATTTCCCTTGTCCCAGGGAAATTCCATCTGCATTCTGCCACACCTCCATGCCTAGGAAATAATGCATCATACCCAATTCCTTCATTTCGAACTCAGCAGAAAGCTTCCTCTTCATATAAGCAATCAACCCATCCATACCTATTACAAATAGATCATCTACATATAGTAGGAGCATCACTAGGTTTCCATCTTCAACCTTGTGGTAAAGGTTGAAATCTACTTTACTCTTAGTAAATCCCAAACTAGATAGAAAGATGTCAATTCTTTCGTACCATGTCCTAGGTGAATGTTTCAAACTATACAGGGATTTCTTCAATCTACACACATGAGACTTCCTATCATGTGTCTCAAACCTAAGTGGCTGCTCCACATATACTTCATCTTCCACTACACCATTCAAGAAAGAAGTCTTGACATCCATCTAGTTTATCTTCCATTTCATCACTACAGCCAAAGCAAGTACTGATATGATGGAAGTGTATCTGGCTATAGGTGCAAAAGTTTCTTCATAATCTATTCCTTCTTTCTGGGAGAAGCCACGAGCCACAAATCTTGCTTTATATTTTTCTATGCTGTCATCTGCAGCATGCTTGATCTTGTAGATCCATTTGGAAGTTACAACCAACTTCCCTTCTAGTCTTGGGACAACATCCCAAACATCATTCTTCATGATCGATTAATACTCTTCGAACATAGGATCCTTTCATTCTTACCTTTCTGCTGCTTCTTCATAGTTGGAAGGTTCTTTATTGATGAAATCACATAATAATGCTACATACCCAGAGTAAGACCTGGTCCTCTTTATTTCTCTGTGATTCTCTTCTACAGCCCCATATCTTTTTGCACCTTAGATAGCTTCTCATACCCAAGAAGGTTTCCTCTTATGAGGATTCTTCTCCTGAGGTGGATCTACAGGTTTTTGAGGTTCTTCAAATTCTTGATCTTCTTCTTGAATTTATTTGTTCATGGTTGTGTCATGAATTATTGGTGCTTATGTTTCTTCAGGTTCTTCAGCAGGCCTCTTTCTGGATTTTTTGTAAGCTGAGTCTTCATCAAGTGTCACATCCCTACTGATGTCGATCTTCTTGAATATTGGGAACTATATTCTGTAAGCCTTTGATATTTCAGAGTATTCCACAAATGTACCCTTCTTTCCTGAAGGATTTAACTTTGTCCTCTTTTCTTTTTGAATGTGTATGTACACTGGACAATCGAATATTCTGAGATGGATGACTTATGGTTTCTTGTCGGAAAGGACTTCTTCAAGTGTTTTGTTCTCGAGTACTCTGTGTGGAGTACAGTTTTGTACATACACCGTTTTTTTGGAATCTTCTTCCCATAGATGCATGGGAAGAGCTTGATCATGAATCATAGCCCTTGCAACTTCCATGAGCATTCTATTCTTCCTTTCTGTAACCCCATTCTGTTGTGGATTATATGGAGTGGTTAAATCCATCTTAATCCATGAATCTTTGGATAACTCTTTGAATTCATTTGATGTGAATTCTCCACCATTATCTGATAAAAAAATATTAATATTCTTCTCAGTGTGGTTCTCAATAAAGGATTTGAATTCCTTGAACTTGCTAAATACTTCATCTTTGTTCTTCATGAAGTAAATCCATGTCTTCCTATAAAATTCATCAATGAAAGAAACATAGTATACATACCCGCTTAATGAACTTGATGACATTGGACTACATACATTGGAGTGAATGATTTCCAAGATTCCTTTTTCCTTGCTTTCGCTACTTGGAAATATCTTCTTTGTATTCTTTCCTTTTGCACATCCTTTACAGACTCCATCATGTTTTGACTGAATTTATGGAAGACCTTCAACAGCTTTGCTTGCAAGTGGTAGTCCTCTGTAGTGCACATGTGCAATCCTTCTATGTCAAAGTTCATTTGGCTCTACTAAGTCATGGACCAAAGCTTGTTCTGAATCGCCCTTCAATTTGTATAGGCCTCCCTCTTGTTCCCTAATCACTACTGCATCATCAAAAGTATTTCCTTTTGGACACATGAGAATTTGGCCATCTACAAATGCAACCCTCATTCCTTTTGCATTTAATGCAGATATGGAGAGGAGGTTCTTCTTAAGTCCTGGTACAAACAATACATCCTTCATATTCATAGACTTTCCATAGTCTAGCTTATAGGAGGATTCCCCAATACCTTTTATTGGATACTAGTAGTCATCTCCGAGTTTCACCTTATGGGGTGATTCATGTTCTGATAGTCTCACAAAAGACTCTTTGAATCCTATCATATTTTTGGAAGCCCCACTGTCTATAAGCCAAGAATTTCTTCCATGTGTAACGTTTCCCATGAGAGTGGAAATCAAAACATATTCGTCGTCACTTGAAGAATCATCTCTTTATTTCTTGTTTCTCTTTGTGGAAGGTTCATCATCTTCTGTAGCATGAGAATGATGTCTTCTGTTGTTGTTTTTCTTCTTGTGATATTTTCTTTTGTTTCTAGGACAATCTTTGGCATAGTGTCCTATTTCATCACAAGTATAACATATGAGTTGAGTTTTCTTGTAGGAAGAGTGCTTACCTTTAGAATGATGATGGTTATGATGGTCCCTTTTGGTTTTCTTGGATTGAACTGTGAGAGCTTGATCTTCACTTCCCATCTTTTCTTCTCGAGCTTCTTCTTGTGAGCATTATTCCCATAGTTTGGTGAACTTGACTAACTTCTTTCTGGCATAGATCCCTTGAATGAAAGAGTCCCATGTCCTAAGGATACCATTGAAGGTGGTCATTACAATATCTGCATTCTCCACTTCTTCATCCAGTGCTTCAAGTTGTTCTCTGATCTGGGAGACCCTTGTGAAGTAAGACTGTATGGTCTCTGCATTCTGAATCTTCATATTCTTCAATTGGTTCCTCAAATTCATCCTCTAGTTTATGTTCTTTCCTTCAAACAGTTTGGTTAGGGAATCAAACATAGCTTTAGGTGTCTTTAGGGAGGACACCTATGGTATGAGGTGATTGTTGATTGAATCATCAATAATCCTCTTAGCCATAACCAAATTCTTCTTGTGTAAGGCCTTCGCTTCATCTCCCTCTAGAACCGGAAACTCCTCATTGATGAAGGAGTCCAACTCATTTTCTTCTAGGACCACAGAGATCCTATACTTCCAAGCTCAGGATTTATTATCTCCCTCAATATTTTCATCAATCTTGGTATGATGAGACATCTTAACTAAGAAACTCAAATGTAAATACAAAATATTTAGATCTTACTAGGTCAAGATGTCGGAACTGGATCTGAAGCTGGATTTTTGCAGTGTTGGTTTAGGAGCATATTAGGGTTTGACTTTCCCAAAGTTCTATCCAGCAAAATGCTTTGATCTTGATCTCTAAACTTCAATTTTGAGGAGGAGATCAATCCAGGCCTCGACTCACTCAAAAATTTCACTTCTGTGGAAATCCCTAATTTTCAACAGTAGTGTCAGGTCAAAAACTAAAAATGCTCATAATTAGATTCTGCTTCAACAGAAAGATGCGCCCCGGGGAGGAGATTCAGTCCACCCTTATTTTGCTGAAAATCTGTCGAGAGAGATCCAAAAAGTAGGAAGCCCTAGTTTCCATAGCTACACAGTGTCTTCTTCTCAGGTTAGCTCTGATACCATGTTAGAATTTTATCATTCAATCTAGCATTATGTTAGGATCTTTAACTGAGAGAACAACAAGTACATCAATCAAACACAAGAGACAATGAACACAAATTTTTTCCTCAAGGAAGCCATAAATGGAGAAAACCCCACAACTTCCTCACAGATAGAATCAGCACCAAAGTAAAACCCCAAAATAGTAATATGATCTTCAGACAGTAGTAGCCTCTTTCTTTCTAGCCCCAACGACTTCTTATCCCTCAGTTATGTGCTAGAACTGAGTGTGAGTGAGTGTGTGATAAATAGAGAGGCTCACTCTCTATTTATACTAATTCCTGACTTGACAATAACTCACTACGGCCGAATTCACTAGGAGAGTCTAATAACCCTAGGGCCTCGGAACTGTGGGGACTTTAACCCTTCATCAATACGAGGGTTACCCACAATGAGTTGACATGACTTGTTTACATTATAGAAACTCCTGATTGGAACATCGGAGCATGACATGACTTAATTACATTACAAACATTTCCAGGAATAAACATCAGGGTACAATACATAATATATACATGTGAATACATTCTGAAGTTACAATTACATCAACACTTATAACATTTATCATCATAACAGCATAACCATAAACAAAATATCATTGAAATCTAGATAAGCACATCTACACAAAACAACACAAATATTTATCTTGGGAAACCCTCATGGGTAAGAAAACCCAACAAAACTTCTGCTATATAATATGTATAAAAAGTAAAAGACAAGACCTCATATAGGTTCTCCTCCTTCCAAAAGATATATCTCCCTCCCTCTCCTATGCGTTGTACACAAGTGAGTGTGTGCTCAAATGAGGAACACATCTCCTCTATTTATACTCTTTTCGTCACTTGAATTTTAACCTAACAATTCAGCCCCACTTAAATAAGTGGGCCAAATTAACTTAGGAAGACTCGATACAACATTATATTATATTCATTAGGTTACTATTGAACCAACTTATGATGGAGTCTTTACCTCATGACTATATGATGACGAAATACAATAGTAACAACCGGTTGGAGGAATAATAACATCTCCCTTGGGTTACATGAGTAAAATACATTTAGAATATCCTTTGAGGTTACAATATTCAACAGGAAAGTAGTACAATATGGTTGTGCTTATCAGACTCTATGTTGTTGAAATTATCTGGTGAAGATAGTGCGGGAAAGATTTGGAGAAAACTAGGGAGTTTGTATAAATCAAAACCCCTTGTGAACAAGTTGTTTCTACAAAAGAAATTGTGTCGCCTTGGAATGGATGAAAATGGAACAATAATAGATAATCTGAATGTCTAAAATACTATGGTAAGTCAGATAGCCTTGCTTGGTATTAAAATGGCTAAAGAAGATAAATGGATTACATTTTTTTATTCTTTTCCATATTCCTGGGACAACCTAATTATTGCAATAGGTAGTTCTAGTCAAGCGACCTTAAAATTTGATGAAATAGTATCATCCCTACTATCAAAAGAGATGAGGAAGAAAACCATGGATAATCATAGCATGGATTCCTTGTATTTGAGAGGTCGCCCTAGGAGATAAAGAAAAACAAAGGATCCCGGGGAGATCTAAATATAAGGGTATATCTAAATCCCTAGGAACATAAATAAGGAAGTGTTGGAAATGCCGTAAACCTGGACACTATAAAATGGATTGAATATCTAATAATGTTGAGAAAACAAGGGGATCTGAGGATACCCCTTCCTCAGAGGCGAATACCTCCTCAGAATAAGGAGGGGATGTGTACCTAGATTCCATAGGTAATAATTTAGAACATGATGTATGGATGATTGACTCAGTTGCGTCATGTCATATGACCCCTCATAGGGAGTGGTTCCATGAATATGAAAATTACAATGGAGAAGATGTGTGTTTGGGAGATGATTCACCAGCCAGTATCATTAGATGTAGTAGAGTCAAGATAAAAATCAAAGCATGGAAGGATTATAACTCTACCCATAGTGCTACACATTCTGAATCTAACAAGAAAATTGATATCTATCAGAAAGATGGATGTTGCATGTGTAAAGACAATGTTTGGAGATGGTGGTTGCAAAAATGGTTCGAGGATCAATGGTATTGATGAGGGGAGTTCATTATGTAAATATATACAAACTATTGGGATGAACCATCATTAATGAATGTAACAGTTCTGTTGTGCTTAAGGAAGGAGGTAAATATGAAAGAACCCTGACTACATTAGGAGGAAAGACAATACTATGGCATTAAATATTGGGCCATATTGGAGAAAATGGACTTCGAGCATTACAAGGTAAAGGTATGGTTGAAGGTATAAATTATTTCACTCTGGGTTTTAATTTTTGAACATTTCATATATGGAAAAAAAAAATCGAGTAAGATTTGCATCTGATGCTACAAGAGAAAACATAATTCTAGAATTAATACATAGTGATGTTTTTGGACCAATTCATGTTCCATCATTTGGAAAATTTGTGTATAATGTCTCATTTATAGATGATTTCTCAAGGAACACCGGGATCTATTTCCATTGAAACAAATGTGAAGTATTTTCTAAGTTTAAAGAATTTAAGGCTCTTGTAGAAAATCAATCGAAAAAATAAAATAAATGTGTTGAGTACATATAATGGTGGAGGGTTCTGTGGGAATGAATTCAAGGACTTCTGTAAGAAGTGTGGTATAGAAAGGCAGAAGAATAATCCATACACACCTTAATAGAATGGAGTTGTTGAGAGTATGAATAGGACGTTGATGGAAAAGGAAAGGAGCATGCTAAGCAGTGTTGGGATAGGACAATAATTTTGGGAAGAAGCAGTGGGGACAACATGTTACTTGGTAAATCAATCACCCACATCAGCATTGATTGATAAAACTCCACAAGAGGTATGGAATTGTAAGAAACCATCTATTAAGCATCTGAAATTTTTCTGTTGTGATTCTTTGGTGCATGTTCCAAAGGAGAAAAGGAGTAAGTTAGATAACAAAGCCGAGAAGTGTATCTTTATTGGCTATAAAGATTGTATGAAAGGTTATAAGCTTTGGAATCCTATAAGTAAGAATACTTTTTATAGCTAATATGTTCTGTTTAGAGAGTTCAAAGAAGTCCCCAGACAGAAAGTGAATCCAATGGAAAAAGAACCAAAGAAAATAGAGTTTAAGTTAGAAGGTGAAGAATCTGACTCAACAGAAGAAGCTAAATCAAAGAAGAGGAACCTCATACCCATGTTTTGAGGAGATCATGTTGGGAAATAAGACAACAGAAAAGGTATTCCCCTCTTGATTTTTTCTCTCATTTTTATTTGTCTATTCCCGATGATGATCCTAGAAATGTGAAGGAATTCGTTGACTCGGAGGATAGTGGTCTCTAGAAAAATGCAATGGTTGAAGAAATATATGCCTCGAACAAAAATGAAGGTTGGAATCTAGTCTAGTTACAAGCTGAAAGAAAATTCGTTGGGAGAAAATGGTTGTTTAAAAATAAGTTTAATTCAAAAGTTAAATTGGAGAAGTACAAATCGTGTTTGGTAGCAAAGGGATATTATTACGTAGAGGGAATTGATTTCGGTGAAATATGTTCTCTAGTTACAAATTTAACTTCTATTATATTTATTATTTCTATTGTTTCTTCTTTTGGTCTTGAAATAGAGTATATGGATGTGAATACAATGTTCTTACATGGGGATATGAAAGAAGAAATATATATGAAACAACCAAAACGGTTCATAGTAAAGGGAAATAAAGACTAGTATGTAAACTAAAGAAGGCCCTTTATGGTCTAAATAAATCTCCAAGGATGTAGTACCAAAATTCTAACACATACATACTTGGATTGGGGTTTGTGTCATGTCCCTTCCTTCAAGGACATCAAGTGTTGACCTTTTCAGGACCTAGGGGGTCTAAAAGTCATTTAATTAAATCTATCCTAGGTAATTCTGGTAAAAATAAGACAATAAGGCATATATTGATTAATTTATATTTCTGTATTTTCTCACGTAATTATTTTTTATTAAAAATAAAGAATGTGAAAATGAGTTGTGGTTCTTCTAGAAGTAAAAGAGTTCGAGTTTGGCAAGTCAACTTTCTCAAAATGAAAGTGGAAACAATTCAAAAAGAAGGAAAAAGAATATTTCGGAAAAAAGATGGAAACTTCTAAAACAAGGGAAAAGAAGGAAAGTACAGAAAAGGCTTCCAGGAATAAATCAGGCAACTTTGAGTCAAGGAAAGCGAACTTTCCAAATGGGATGAGGATACAAGAATGGAAACATCTTTGAGGACTCAAACTTATAAACTTATTAAGGAGGGCTCATACATGGTTATGGTTAGGTTTTCTAAGTGGATAAATTTATCTCATAGGTCACCTATTACCTATACCTACTAATTTATTAGGAGATATGCCTCAGTCTATTAGGAGATGTGTCCCAAGTCCTCTCTTACTTTTCCCCATTCTTATTCTTTGCTTATAATTTCATTGTAGGTGATGGTGAGATTATGATAAGCATACTAAGTTTCATATTATATATTTATAGCATCTCATACACCAATTGCATACGCGCTCCAGTAAAGCCCAACTTCACCTATGCTCCCATTCCCAGTTTGATGAGAGATTTGGGTTTCATACCCTCAGTTTTGGATCATATCTATGGAGAGAGAAGTCATCCAATATTCTGGCTGTTATGTTCATCCAAATAACATATTATAAATTCTTTAATATAGTAATATTTCATGTTCCAAAAATATCTTATGTTCAGTTTCCATGAATGATCCTTATTTTCTAACTAGATGGGGTTTTTATGTGTTTTTATGCAATAAGAGTAAACATATGTCATTGGAAGATTCTTAAATTATTTGAAACTTTCACAAATGACATATTAGTCTCTTTTATCAATTATTAGAAGTTATCTATGTAAACAGATATGAAATTTATAAATTATTGCACACCCTAGCTAGTTGACTAGTTATATTTGACTAGTCTCGCCATTTTGGTAATTCGAAGGATTTTGTGCATTGGAATTAAATTATGGAATTTTATGGATATTTTTTACTAAAACCTATTCCCATAAAAACCCATAAACTTATATTTATTTGTATTTTTATCATGTCTGAGAACTCATCTTTGCGCAGGATCTCCACAAGCCAAAATTGCCAATTTTTCCAGTTTGTCCCAAACAACCCCAAACATTTCCATAACTATTCCTAACTATATGAAAAACTATTGGGCACCTTTAAAATTTCTAATAACATCTCTTTACATTTCCCTAAGCCTCTGGTTGAAAGGATTTGAAGGAGTCTTCCTAGTTTCACGGTTGGGTGATCCAAAAGCGTGGGAGCAATTTCCATCATAGCTGACTCTTAAACATAAATGGTCCCTAATATAAATGTGTTATGGGAGATGATATTTCTGTAATTAAAGTTTCCTTGTTTTCCTCCCTCTTCCTACTTCCCTGATCATAAATTTCTTAGCAAAATACCCTTATCTTTCGAGTCCAAAAATTGCCTGAGTGAGTGAAAGTTTTATATCAGAGTTTTACATTAGATTTGTGGAAAGTTAGTGTTCTGATATGAATACCAGATCCGGAAAATTATAGTGGTATCAGAGCTCTTTCCTTGTCCTGTCTTGTGATAATTAATCTCTCAGTAGAAGAGAATTTGTTTTATCCATGGCATACTCTGAAGAAGACTTCGATGAGCAGTACGAAGAGTACTGCAGAAAATATGAAGAAGAAGAATCACCCTATGTTGATGGAGGTCTACTAAGTAATGAAAATGATTACTTCTATGATTCATATTATCAAGAAGTCATGAGTCCTAGATCTATTCATGATGGGTCCTCTTGTAGAGGGAGAGAAAAGGAAGCAGTTATGTACCTTGTATATTATTGGGGACTGAGTGATGGACTTAGGAAGCTCCTTTCTTTTTAAGAGTACTACACTCTTGATATACATAATTTGTTCGGAGATCCCTATTGTGGGACAAACAAGGAAAGGATTGTACACATGGTTGATGAAATGCGCAAGGAAATTGGTACTTTATGGATAACACCTGGAGCCAAAAGAGAAGCCAAAAGGGAAGATTCTTCGAAGCCATCTACATTTTCAAGCATTATGAGATTTTTTGGGTTCTCTTCAAGATTATTTTCCAAGAGTTGTGACCTGAGTACCAATCAATATGGAGAAACATAAATCAGCTTGAAATGAAATGATCAGGAAGATTTAACTTGTGCCCCATCAATCCAAGAAGAAGATGAAGAGAATCCATGTGTACATGAAGATCCAACAGTAAAAAATCTGGTTGTTGGTAGTGTGGAGAATGAATGCACTTCCAATTTCTTTGTGGGTGATTTCTAGATCATTTCTAAGGATTATAGTTCATTTATAGATCAGATCCAAAGGAAAGTTATAAATCAGATCTACAGTCACCTCTCGAGCCTCATAATGAAGAAGAAGACAAGGCCACACCATTTGGGTGTGAACCAAAGAAATTGGTGGAAGAAGATGCTACTATAGTATCCATACATGAAGAGGATGAAGATGAAATTCCAAAGTATGAGGTAGTTTCTAGTTTTTCCAGAGATTACTCTTCATTGCATCCCTATGATATACCTCCCCCTTCATACAGTGTAAATGAATTTATAATATATTCTAATGTTGATGTGTATGATAAGAAAGAAACATATGCTGTGGATTTATGCCATAAGAAATTTGAGCATGTATGTTAGGAATTGGAGGAAGGACAAAAAATGGAGAGTTTTCCTAGTGAGACACATCTTTTGAGTGGATCACTAAAGGACGATAGAGAGAATCTTATGGCGGCCATCAAGAACATTGTTGACACCAATGCCTTGGTGAAAAGATGTTGTTGGAAATCTTCTAGAGGTATGTGGGAAGGAGAATCCTTTCTGGAAGAGTTCATGGAACTTAAATAAGGAATGGTCAAGATGAAGGATATATACATGACCTTACCTTTTGATAGAGTTCAACTCCTCATGGTGACTGAAATGTACCAGTGTGCACTCAAGAAGGAAGCGAAATTTTTTGAAAGGATCTATAGCAAATGGGAGGATACTTGTGATTCCTGGAAGAGAACCCAAGAATCGAGTTTGTTGATTGATCAACTTCAAAAGGAGTTGAATGTACCACAAACTTCATATTTCCTAAGAGATGATCATGTGCACATGAAAGGAGTTACTTTGGATGTGATGGAGGAACCACATGTGGAGTACATGCATGAGAAAGGTGCATATTTGCAAGTGTTTGTGAAGAGCCATGATGAAGAGTATTTTGTCCAAGCATTTTATGGTATGAAAAATGACTTGGAGGATGACTTGGATATGGGATAAATAACTAAGGACATGCCAATTGAATTGGCAATAAAAAGTGATCATCTATTCATCGATTGGGTAGGTAAATATATCATTGAAATGGAAGATCAAGAATGCACTAGAATTGCTTGCATATGTAAGAAAGTGTTTGTAATGCATGATTGGAAGGAGAAACCTAATCAGATACCATTATTGGTGGTAGTTTCTTATAAAGAGGTGGTGTCTGATCACATTGCATATGGATCACAAAATCAAAGTTCTCATTCATCCATTGTCTGGGTGAATAAAGACATAAATGAAATGAATAATTTGGGAGGAAAGGAGTTCTATTTCGAGAAGAAATTTTTTGCTATAGTTGAAACTATCATAAACAGAGGGAAGCAACAAATATTTAATTTGCATCCATTATCTACCTTCCATACACATTCACATGAGGTGCATTTTGATTTGTTTGTTCTTGAGGATTTTTTGGGTGCAGATGATGATTTCTAAGCACATGGACATTGCCCAAGAAAAGATGTTTTTTCTCATCAAAGGAGTCCTCTTCCAAGTGAAGAGTCACAAGAAATCCTTTGTGTTGGACCAATCCATGATGGGTTTGATGAATCCACACCTTTGGTGGACACATTTTGCATATATTTCTTTCACTACAATTTATTCCACGCACCTATGGGAGCCAACACAAATAGAAATGAAAATTGGGTCAAGGGATTTTTCTTATTGGTGCTTAATTAGGAGCAAGAGGCTCCCACATATCCCATTGATGACTTAATGGTTCATCCATGTAATATGAAAAGTGAACCACTCTTTTTCCATGTGGACAAAAAACATCAGAGGAATATATTTGATGTCTTCATCATGCATGGCTATGCATGTAAGTTCCACTTGGTGGAAGTTACATTGACATACATATGGTGGAGAGACTCAATATGATTTGGTCCCACATTGAGGAATTCCATGTCTGGTGGAAGAGTCTAAGAAATTTTTTGTTTGGCATGGGTAGAGATGAACTTCCACTGTGGTGTTATGATCCGGAATTCCTTCCTGCTGACATGTTCTTTCAGTTGGTTATGATGTATGAGAGGAGGTAGTTAATAGAGTGAGACCCTGGAATTATTTGGAATGGAAATCCTCCACAAGTGGAAAATACATTTGGATATTTGCAGAATGGGAAATGGAATCTAGGAATTCAACTCAGTCATCCTAGTTGGATTAACAATTTTGATGAATAAAAGTTAGCCATTGGATAAATTACTATAACAAGAGTGGTGAAGAAGAAACATGGAGGACTTTTGGATTGCTATTTTGGCAGCACCTAGATCATTTCTGCTTGATGACAAGTAGCCTTAGGAGGGGAGGACTGTCATGTCCCTTCCTTGAATGACATCATGTGTTGACCTTGTCAATACTAGGGGGTCTAAAATTCAATTAATTAAATCCTTCCTAAGTAATTTTGGTAAAATAAGACTATAAGTCACGTATTGATTAAAATTACATTTTTGTATTTTCTCACGTAATTAGTTTTTATAAAAAATTAATAATGTGAAAATTAGTTGTGATGCTTTTAGAAGTAAAAGATGTCAAATTTGGCAAGTCATCTTTCTCAAAATGAAAGTGTAAACAATGCAAAAAGAAGGAAAATGTAGTTCTCGGGAAAAAGATGGAAACTTCCAAAAGCACGGAAGAGCAACGCAAACACAAAAGAATGAAAGTACATAAAATGTTGTAAAGAATAAAGAAGACAACTTTCAGTCAATGAAAGCAAAGTTTCCAAATGGGACTGGGATATAAGAACAGAAACATATTTGAGGACTCAAACTTGCTAAAATTCTCAAGGAGGGCACATTCATGGTTAGGGTTAGGCTTTCTAAATAAATGAGGTTCTCTCCTAGGTCACCAATTACCTATACCTCCTAAACAAGTCACCAGAGATATATTTAAAGGAAATTCGAGTTCCTTTACTCATTTTGGATAATGTAGGTAGCGATATTGATTGATGGTAAGCTTCATTACTGAGTGTTTTTCCTCACTCTATTGGGAGACGTGCCCCAAGTCCTCTCTTCCTCTTCCTCGTTCTTCTTCTCCCATTCTACTTTCATTGAAGTTGAAAGTAAGATTATGATAAGCATAATAAGTTTTAGATCAGCTACCCATTGAATATTATTACAAACTAAGTGGTACTTAGTGGTTTTTGATCAAGTGATCTTGGTGAACCAGACAAGGATAACTTGTTCGGACTTCAGA
The DNA here is from genome assembly GCA_001517045.1 of Pseudotsuga menziesii. Taxonomy (NCBI): domain Eukaryota; kingdom Viridiplantae; phylum Streptophyta; class Pinopsida; order Pinales; family Pinaceae; genus Pseudotsuga; species Pseudotsuga menziesii. The sequence continues at coordinate 28,308 of LPNX010881096.1, read as the reverse complement.
AAACCTTTAGTTTTGCTTCTGGGAAGCCTTGTTGTACTATATCACATGTTCACACCCCATGGGGGAATTATAATAAATGTTCTAGCATGATAGTGTCTGTAAAAGACTCGGTCTCTTAGACTTTATTTGTCAATTTGATCAGCCCAGGGCATTTTTTCCCTTGGTTATTATTAGTTGTTGAATAAACGACTGATAATTTCTAAGTTTTTCACTCTATACCTCCAAAGTTGGGATGGTCAGCTTGGAATTTAGGCCTACTGAGGTTATTAGAGTCTATGTGTCAATGTATAAACATGCTAGACATCATGGTCGAGTCATATGAACATGTCTAAGTANTTTTTGTGTTCGTATTTTTGACATATCTCCCTGTGTTTTTACTCAAATTTCGATTGAGAGAGCTCGTTGGATGCGGAATTTGATTCTGCATCCAACGAGTACCCACACTACATACTTTTGATAGACCCCGCTACCC
>LPNX010881096.1:0-23804 GCA_001517045.1 Pseudotsuga menziesii | reverse complement strand
AACAAGGTGACAGCCTTGACTCGAGACTTGCCCCCAAGGACACACCGAGTGGCTTGAAGATTTCTGCCACATGACCCAGGTGTGTGAAAGGCAGCAACACTTTTTGGCACCATTTCCGGGGATAAATATTTTTATTCCTAAGTACGAATTAGATTAAATTTTTTCTAAACAACTAAAAAGATAAAAACTTTTGATTGATCTAGTATTTGAAAAACATAAAAATTAAAACTCAATCCATTTGGCGACTCCACTGTCTAACATCCCTTCAAGAATTTCTACCTGAAGAAACCGCCGACAATTATTCAATCCTCTCCCTGATCCTGAAAGGTTTATTAGGGAAATATTTAATAGGCATACTTCTCGTAGAAACCTTGAAAATTTAAAAGATCAATCCCTCTCAGATATCCATCACATATTTGTAGAGAGTCATGTTCACCAATCTCAAGAAATGACAGAATTATTCAAACCCCTTGACTTTTCTCAAATAGTAGGTGCTCCCCATGCCATTCCAAAATATGCTATCAAGAAGATCCCCATATTTTAGGGCAATAATGCCATCACTACCAAGTCTCACCTTTGAAAGTTTGAAAAGCGCCTCGTCAGTTATTCCAATGATGCTTCCCATGACCATGACGATGTCAAAATGAAGCTCTTTGCTTTATCCTTAGAATATGATGTTGAAGAATGGTACTTCGACCTAGATGATGATTCATATAAAACTCTTAGTGAATTCCTAGAGGATTTGAAGAAGAAATGGGGAGAAAAGAAAGAACCAAGACATCTGCTTGCTGCCCTTCATAACATTACGAAGATGGAGGATGAAAATATGGATGAATTTAACACTAAGTTTAGGCATGTGGTTGTGGACCTCCCTAACAAAATAAATCCAAAGGATGCCTCCATACTCATATATTACATCGAAGCTTTCACTGGTGATGTGAGGTACTAGTTAAGAGACAAAGAGCTGACCAATCTAAAAACTGCTCAGGAATTGGCCGAGAAAATAGAAAAGAATATGCAGTCTTAAGGAAAGTTCAAAATTCCAGGTTACACTAGGGAAAACACTTCATACAAAAAAGAAAAGGGAAAATCCGTTGAATTAGAAGAAAAGGGATCCTCTAAAGATCCCATGGAAAAGGTAACATACATGATAAAAGACTTGGTTACTAGTCAAAACCAACTAATGGCCAATCATTCTGCACACTTGAATAACATTCATAATATATTGATCACAATGGAAAGGAATAATGGACCTAGGAAATTTCAGCCCAAGCAGAATCAGATGTATCAAGATAATTTTCCTCAGTAGGAGCCTAAGATTCCAAACGAGTTAGACTCAGCTAACATGGTAGAAGAAGTAATTCATGGTGTAGACCCTGTGAAAAATTCCACCAAGAAAGCACTTGTTATGTTGCAAATCAATTCATGGAACATGGACTTCCCGAGGTCAGTAATCAGGAAACAACTTCAAGCGAACCTGATCATATATACATGGTAGGCTAGGCCTACCCTTTGTCACTATCTAAATAATACACACCTAAGGATGAAACCATTGCAGAATCTTATAGTGAAACTTATGATGAAGACTGTAATGTACGTGGTGGGAATCCTACGTGTTCTCCATATAATGATGATGGTCTGGAAGGTTTACTGCCTTATGACCTTTTCTCTGAAGAAGATGAGTATGAAAATGAGGACAAGTATAGCTTGGAGCCTGATACAAATGACGAAGAATCCCTTATCCCAGATAAAGATATTGATGAGGAGTCCTGGACATTCATGGAAAATCCAGTCTATAACATGAATAAAGAGGAAAATAATGAACCCATCGCATCTAACATAGATGATGGTGATGACTATTGGGATTTTTGTGGATATCTTATTAAGAATCCTATCTATGCTATATCCAGCAAGGGGAGTGTCTATTTAGAAATTTTTGGAAGTCCAATCTACTATACTTCCATAGAGGGAAGCATGGATCTGGAGACCTTGGAAAACCTTTGTATGGAAGAGGAGCATTTAGAATTTTCATGTGATCATTTAGATTCATATCATGCAGAGCTGCACAAGGGTATCAGTAATGAAGACATTGAGAAGCAGTGTTGTGAAAATTCAGATGTGATGCAGTCAGTGGAATATCAATCTCAACCATCTTTTTCACATATAGAGGTTCCTTATGATTTGGAGCTACTTGGGGCTTGTGCAACGAGTAATCATTTGATAAGCCCCAGTGATTAGTATGATGATGTAGTCAGTCTGCCTCATCATTCTGATTGGTATATCAGTCCTATCCAGTCATGGATAGAAACAACCTGCATGAGCACATACAAGTTGGGGAAGAATTTTTATGACATCATTCATGCCTATGATCTCCCATCCATCCCTCCCATTCTGAATCATCACGCAGGTTTGCATTTTTTGAATAAGGTATCCTTACTTTGGCTGGTAACCAAAGACAAGGAATTTTTTTTTATGTTAATAAAATGCTTAGGTGGTTACATTGGATTTCTGATTACACTTAATCCTTTTTATATCATGCTTAGAGTAGGAAAATAAGCTCCTTGAAAGAGAGCATTTACTTTCTACATTTCTATTTTATACTTAGCTATAATCAAACATTTTGGTTTTCATTAGTTAGTTACATTTATTTTGTTTGAATAAATTAGCTTAATGGTTCATTTGGTTTTTCATATAAAGCTTTTCCTACTGAGGTTTTCTTGTCAAGTTGAGATGTTTTTACAGGGTGTATAAACCAAAGATTATGGTGTTCTCGTATCCTCTCCTTGCCTTAAAGACCAAATCAAGCACATGTCCCGCAGTTGGAGCCAGAATGTTACCACCTAATTTGTACTTAGTGGTTTTTGATCAAGTGAGCCTGGTGAACCGAACAAGGATAACTTGTTCGGGCTTCAGAAGACCTTCAGTCTTGCTTCTGGGAAGCCTTGTTGTACTATATCACATGTTCATACCCCATGGCGGAATTGTAATAAATGTTCTAGCATGATAGTGTCTGTAAAATACTCGGTCTCTTAGAATTTATTTGTCAATTCGATCAGCCCAGGGTGTTTTTTCCCTTGGTTATTATTGGCTGTTGAATAAACGATTGATAATTTCTGAGTTTTTCACTCCATACCTCCAAAGTTGTGGTGGTCGGATTGGAATTTAGTCCTATTGAGGTTATTAGAGTCCATGTGTCAATGTATAAACATGCTAGACACCATGGTTGAGTCATATGAACATGTCTAAGTGCCCCTAGGTTTTTTCAATTTTTCATTTTTTTAGTTTTTTCAGTGTTTTTTATTAAAATTTAATTTTTCCAAAAAATTAGGCTATTTTTTAATAGTTTAATTGGATAAATTGATTTTGTAATAAAAGCGGGCCAAATAATCAGTTTCAGTCATGTAGGTGCTCATTTTCAAGATAAGAGCACCATGTAAACCCATGGACCCACTATTTCCTAGTTTTGAGTGATTTTCCATCACTCAGGTCAGAAAGCCCCAAAAATCAATTATTGATTATTTTAATTAATAAATTGATGAATAATGGAGCAAATGCAGAATCATAGATCAATGGATTCTTGGCCGATTTGATTGAAATCAGTCAGATCTAAACTAGATTGACTGGATCTGACAAATCCTTGACTGATGGAGGTGACCTGGACAAATCCAGAGTGGATCTTCGACATCCTTTATGGGAAATTTTGCCCTCCCTCTCTCATCCACATGTTTTGGCTCATCTGGATGAGTTTTTGTGGATGCTTCCATCAAAAAGTTGAGGTGTCAGTCAGATCATCTCTCCGATTGACAATTGCACTCAGTGAGACTCAGATCTGGCTCAGTTAGACACAGATCAGGCATTGATGGATTCTCCATCAGCTTATTTGGTCTATCTCCTTGGGATTTGTTCCCCCCTGGGCTGGATCTCCTAGTTTTTGTATATATCCAAACATAAGCCTCCTCTTCCAAGCTAGTTAGAACTGGGATTGAGGTGTTGTTTCTCTTGTACTGTATTGTTTTTTCATTATGGAATAAAAAAGCTTTGGGGGCAAGATCTATAGTATAATGCTCTTCATTTGTGGATGTTGATTGTCAAATGCTTATGAGGTATAATCTGCTTTATTTATCCTTGCTTTGCCGGTTAATTGTTGGTCTTGAAGGAGAGAGATCCCTCCTGTTAGGGTAAGAGTTTATTCTAGTTTGATTTATGCTCTTACCGCTACTTGTTCCATATCTATTGGATTTGTATGTATTTTAAGTTTAATTGCATGATTTCCAATTATCTCTTCCAGCAACACCTACGTTTTAACCATCCGTTTGTGCAAGGATTTCTAAGTTGCAGGTGATCTTGCTTGTAGAAGAGCTTGAGTTGGTTTACATATTCCTCATCTTCAGTATATTTTGAATGGCATAGTCCCTTGGTGTTCCACCAGATCAGAATCCAAAGCCCAACATTCCCAGGCTCCAAACAAATCTAACTCTAATGCACGCAAAGCTAAAAACATATATTTCTTCTTAATGAAAGTAAGATCTATAATTTCAAACAATCATGCACAAAACAAGAAGAAAATCATTTAACAACCTTGTGAATGAAGCAATAGACAGAGAAAACTAAAACTTCTCTTTGAAACAGACAAGGAAACGAAGAACCAACCTTTCCTACCAAGCACTGAAAAAATCATCATGCAAAAGGAAACAAGAATCGCCCCAAGCAAAGAAAGACTCAAAAGAACATGGATTTTTCATCAAAAAGTAAGCCAAAAACACACAAAAAATAAAAGAACAAAGTCTGGAACAAGGCCTACCTGGCATCGTGCAAATGAAGCTGCTGACAGGCAGTTTTGAGGTAGTACTGCTCCTTGCTCGCTGGATTCAGGCGGTGGCACTGTGTATGGCTAACTAGTCTTAGGCGATGGCACCGCTCCTTGCCAACAGAACATGTGCGGTTCCCTGTGTAAATCCAAAACATCAAGGAGAATGATATATCAAGTTAGAAAAGTACCAGATCAAGGTAAAAAATGCTAGATTGAGTATGGAAACAAAGCATAAAAGGTCGAAATGACTCAGATATGAATAGATTTGGAAGTTTCAAACCCAAATTGACTAAGTCAGAAAGCAGATCTGACTGAAAAGAGTTGAAGAAAATGGATCCTGGATTCGGACAAGAGTTGCAAACTGAGGAAGATCATAACAACTGAATACTTTATTCCCCAGTAGAGTCGCTAGATTTGTTAGCTGGAATATTTCACCTCCTGCAGACAGCAAGGTGTTCCACTGGTCTGAATGGTTCAGATCCAGAACAAATAGATCACAGAGGCTGATAACTCTCCCTAGACACTGTAGATATCTGGAATACAAGTCTTTGATAGTCCACCTGTGTACCTACAATCAATTTCAACACGAAACAAATCAAAGTAACCAAAATATGATCTACTAATCTATGGTAGTGACTAAGGAATCTAGAAATATATATTTGAAATCAAACATCAACAATATATATGGGATAGAAAATCAACTTGCATTAGAAATATGAATAAGTTTACAACCAAGTCTTAGTGTTGACTTCCATCTCCATGAAACCAGCTCTTCATCCCCAAAAGCTCCGACTCTAGCTCTCTATGCTCTCTCCAAATGATCTTGGGCCAAGGATCAATCCAACAACATAACAATACCTTCAATGTTCTCTCCTCAACCATGGCTATGAGATCATATTTATAGGGCTTTAATGGATAGAGATGGTTGAGAAATTAGTGGGTGAGGTGGCCTCTAAGATCCTAGGATGAGGGATCTCGAGCTCAACCAACCCACAACAATAGGGATAAGGTAGTACATGAGGCTTATCATCTAGAAGCCTTTTTCCCTTTTTACCAGGGTAATGTGTTTCTCCTTCTATGACAGAGCGGTTCTGGTAATAACCGCCTATGGACCAAGGTCAATGGGCAGTGGCACCGCTTGTGGAAAACCGATGAAAGACGGTGCGAGCAGGGGTACCACTCCTAGATAAAGGGGTATGCGTGGTGCTGGGAATTTGTATGACATATTGCTGAAAAACCATTTAGTTTCCACTCCAGAAGATGCGATTCAGGGAAAGTAGGTATGTCAAATGTCCTATCACATGATGGTGACAAGATTTTTGTATAACACAGGCCAACTTCAAACCTCATAAACTTCCATTGATCCACCGGAAGCAATTGGGTTCCACATAATTCCTAGTATTATTTCCTTTCTCCCTTTGGATTATGTTTAGAGAATTCTATCCAGTTTTGATGCAGTTAAAGGAAGTGCACATGTGGAAGTGGAGACTGTTTGAATTGTTTTGATTTCAAATTGAACTATTTTTGTAGGTAAAATGAATTTTTTTTAAGAATTAGTTGTTGATGAAGATGTAAGATGGAGAATTCATCAACATTGACACCTATAATACTCACACCCTTCAATTATCTTTATTGGAGGACTAATATATAGGGTCGCCATGGGAAGAGATGTCGAACCCTAAAAAAATATTGAAAATCCAAAGTATCTGAACAAGATGGATGAAGTATTGGGCTTCATATGCATCCACTTCTCCAGGGAGATAGTAATCCATCTTGATGGACAGAGAACTCAAAAATAAGTATGTAAGAATATGGAATCCTTGTTTGGAAAGAAGGATGAGCTAAGGGGAAATATTATGGAGAATGAGACGAAAACACTACAACCTAGAAAATTCAGAACTATACATCAGTTTTTCTCATCAAAATTCAAATATCTAGTCATGCAATGCAAGCAGTGCAGGATTGAAAAGAAGGATACAAAATTTTTGTTGTCAATTTTGAGAAATCTTGGCCCACAATTCTCGATGTTTGTATCCACCTTTCATCCCAAAGAATGAGAATTCCTACTTCAAAAATTCCATCCCTTGATTCCTTCACAAAACATATAATACAGGAAAAAAACAAGATGATACAGATGGGATCCCTCAGAGCCTCCCCAAATTAATATCTCTTGGCTAGTGAGACAAAGAATGCACAAGTAAGGAGGAAGTAGAAAGAAAAGGAGAAGAGTAACATTGAATTTGAACCTAAAAAATATTTTGATCCATCAAAGGAATACTCAGGCTCTAAGAAGTACAAACATCATAGGTTTGACAATGGAAAGTGCTCCTACTATATGAAAAGAAACCGTGACAGATAAAGGTTGTGTGAGAAAGACCATAAATCAGATATGAAGACTCCTTGAGAAGCTAAATATTTCTCTCCATGAAGGCGCAAGGAAGGATTACTTTCTAGATAAAATTGAAGATGTGGAGAGATGCCATGCATTTAAGGATGTATTTTCAGAGTCACATGCCTTCCTCATTGATTCAGAAGCCTCCAATCACATGGTTGGATGCAAAGAACCATTCTCTTCATTACAACTTACTAATGGTCCAAGTATTCACATGGGAGATGACACTCAAATCCATTTTGAAGGGAAGGATTCAATAACTTTAGAACATGGAGTGTTCAATAATTTCCTCTATGTGCCCTCATTGCTAGATTTTTTTTTTGGTTTACCAGATGACTCATAATAGCTCACCAAAGCGAGTGGTATTTGGTCCTGACTTAGTGGAGATCTCAGACATCTGATTTTGGAAGTTGATAGTGAAATTTGTTGCAAACCATGCCTCTAAGACATATGAATTCTCACAATTTCTATCATACTTAGATCCAGTGCACTCTCAGTAGCCATTTGAAAGGGAAGGTAAATTCATCCTACCTTAACCTTTTGCATCATATGATAATGTCTCTATTATTGTTTCAGATTCAGAATTCGAAGTAGAGGGAAAATTTGAATCAGCTTATGGAATTGAAGATGAAGTTCAATTGGATCTAGATCCAGATCCAGTCCCACTCCTAGGACTAAATGGGCTGAAACGATTATTGAGGCTATTGGGAACATGATAGGAGAGACATCTTACAAGAGGAGAACAAGATATCAGTTTCAAAAAGAGAGCCTTCCATTATGTCAATCAAAACCTCTTCTCCTGGAAAGGTGCTACAAACTCCCAGAGAGATGCTTCATGATGGTAAGGTATGAGCAACAATTGTTCTCACTAAAGAACAATGATACATTGGATCATACCACTCTAATTGGAAAATTGGAAGGGAAAATATACATGGAAAATACTAAGGGGTACACTGATTCTCTCCTGACATGCAAGCTGAGGAATCCATTGTATGGGCTCAAGAAAGGCCCCAGGAAATTTCATCCCAAGTTCAATCCTTTCATAATGTTAAATAGGTTCGAAAGAAGCAAGATTGGTTGCAAAAGAAGAAACATTTATTCTCCTATCTTTCATTAAATTTGAAGAACGTAGAGAGGTTCACATGCATAGCACTAGGTAACTAGTTCCCACAAAGAAGATCACACTACATTACTATTCCACAAAGATCTAGACTACAAAAAAATTTCACAAGTATTTTTACTCAAGAAGAAATTTTATCTTGGTGTTAACGCTTGATTCAATTATTGTTCATTGTTTTTCTTGCTTATTTTGAGGGGGGTGTTTTCCCATGCGGTTTTCTCCATTTCCTCAGTTGTTAAGTAGTCATTTTTTGCATTTAGATTGTATGGGTAACCTTTGGTCTTAGTTGTTAAGGCCCAGTTTTTCCAAGTTAGGATTAAGGGGGGGTCTTATAATTCATTAATTAATCCTACCTAAACCACCATACTCTATTTGTCTTTTCCTAGCTTAGGATGTCAATGACACTTCACTAGTGCCATGGGGGCTCAGTTGTGACCCACCTAACACCCAATGAGCATTTCTGCATGAGTCTAGGAGTTCGAGGGTCCAATCCCTATAATTTAGGAACCAACTCTAGGTGCCACTAGTAGCCACTGATAGTTGATCCTAGTCAGTGTCCAATTATGCTCCTATTCACATTAGTTAGTTCATTTTCAGTCATCTTAATCCCATTTTGCATGGTTTAAGGGAGTTTGGGTGCCATTTCTATCCTAACTCTATCAATTAATTGTTTGTGATTTGATTCAGTTATCCGTAGTTGCATTAGTGAGCTTGATCCGAGTGCCCAACTGCACGACAAGGACAACAGTTCGACCGAATGAATCAAGTACTATTATGGCGAGAAGAATATTAATACTAAGAAAAGAAAGAAATACACTAGACATAGAAACATACAGACACACACATACAATATGCAAGATTTCAAACCGATCTATCTTACTTCTTTACTGTTCTATTACTTGCTTACTTGCTTGTATATTACAATAATGTAAATACTTATATATGGCGTTGAGAAATCTTAGGTTGTATTCCTATTACGTTCAGTTACATGAGAAGTTGGAATGGTTCATAAGTTCAACCGCTACAGATGAATGGGAGACAGAGAGACAATATGTCGTAGTCGTGTCGCTTTTCAGTGTCAACAATGATTTTCGAGGTGCTGAATCTATTGAAGTCAACATTGAACCTGTCGAGGTCATGTTAAGGTGCAGACTTGCTGAAGTTGAATTTGAACCTATCGAATTTGAAAAAAAATGCCATCTGGTGGCTGGATCATACCTCCTTCCTTAAGAAACAGTGGTCCCCATTGTTTGTTTGTAGAGATGAGGAAACTTGTTTGTTATTTTAGTAGTAGAGTACAATTTTCCTTGTGCTGGGATTTGTCCACCTTTAGACAACTGAAACAAGGGAATTGTGTTTGTCCTTGTATGGTATATTCGTTGTCCCACAATGGTGTCACAAGAAAGAGGGTCTTGAACATCTGGATGGATTTCTTTGGGTTCTTCTATTTTCAAGTTGTTCTGTTCCAACAGTGGTGTGTGGTATGGTCGAAGTAGATCGACATTAAATACTCGATGTAAACCTATGCGTGAAGGAAGAGATAGAAAGTTTTTTCTCCAATATGTTTAAGAATATTGTATGGACCATATCGCAAAGGATTCAACTTTTTGTATGGACCAATGAAGTGTTCCTTCTTGACATGCAACCATACTTGATCCCCAATTTCAAATGAATGAGGGATATGATTCTTATCGTGTCAGGCCTTAGCTTTCTTATTAGCTCATTGCAACATTTCCTATTCTTTTTTCTGGAAGTTATAGATTTGATTTAAAAATTTCAATGCCTTTTCAGCATTTCATTGGTCGATGTCGGTGTCATTAGACTGTGTCGATAAACTAGTCAAGTTAATGGGGGTTGAGGGTTGAAATCCATAACATATCTCAAATGGACTCTTAGCTATAGAGTTGTGTTGAGCACGATTGTAACTATGTTGTATATATGTAATACTTTCATTCCATGTTCTTCGATGCTTATGGTTGTACATGTAGATAACTTGTACTACCAAGCAATTCATAGCTTTTGTATGTCCATTTGTCTGAGGATGGAAAGTTGTTGATAAGGAGAGTATTGTGTCAAGATTGTATGAGAGAGTCTTACAAAATATCCTGAAAAATATCAAACCTCTGTCGAAAATTATGGTTGTTGGTATCCCCTAATGTTTTTGGACATGTTCAAAGAATAGTTAAGCAGTCTACTGCATTGTTGTATTCTTCTTGCATAGAATAAGAATGGACATCTTGGAAAATTTGTCAACTAATACTAAGATCACATCATGATAACGTTTACCAGTATTATATCTCGTCAAGTTTTCCATAGAAATAGATTCCCATGGTCAAATAGGAACTGAAAAAGGTGTGTACAATCCTTGTCATCAATTTGGTGATTTAGCGATGCCACAAAAAATGCGTGATAGAATGTACCTATTGATGTCAGACTTAAGTGAAGGCTAATAAAAATATTTTTGGAGGATTGAAACAGTATTTTCTACTCCAAATTTTCATGTAGTCTTGATGTATTTCATGTACCAAATGATCTTCTGTCGGTGCTCACCTGTCAGTACACAAAGATGTCGAAGCTTTTATAGAAAGGTATCTTTTCAGAAATAGTCGGTAGTGGACAACGGGTGAGTTTGAAGCTGTCGATAAATTGCAAAAAAATTATAGTCTACTGAATACGATTCAATCCAAGTTGTGGTGTTGTATCCCTTCATACTCATTAATATTGTAAAAAGGAGAGTAATGAGTGATCGACACAGACAACAGACTGTGGAATTGGATTTACCTTTCCAATACTAAATTACCAACCATAATTATTGCCGGTAATTAATCCACTTTAGTTGTCTAGTTTTTCGTAACTTTCATTGGGATGGGGTGAACTATAAAGGCTTGTGGTTAGTAAGAATGACCATCTCCTTGCAAATAATGTAATGTCTCCATTTCTTAAGGGATTTCATAATGGCATACAATTCCTTTTCATATGTCGAATACCTTCTGACAGTTTTTTGTTAAATATTTCGGAATGAAAATCTACTGAGAGATCAAACTAAATGATCATTGTTCCAAAGGCATAGTCCAATGCATCCGTCTCAATTTAAAAAGGCTGATGCAACTCAGGTATCACAAGTAATAGTGTCGTATAGAGATTGTGTTTGAGTTGCTGAAAAGCTTATTGTTGCATCGATGTCCATTTCAATAAAATCTTCCAATTTCCCTTAGTAAATTGATTCAAAGGATAGGACATGTGACTAAAGCCGAGTATGAATCATTGATAAAAATTTGCTAAAACAAGAAAAATTCTTAGTTCATGAATTTTTTGAGGAATGGGCCAACATTTAAGAACTTTTACTTTATCTGGATCGACGTGAATTCCCCCAGAGTCGATTACATACCCCAAATATTTAATTGTATTCATTGCAAATGGGAATTTTCTCATGTTCAAATAGAGTCGATGTCCTCGAAGAGTGTCGATGACTTATCAAAATTGTCGGACATGTTCTTCCCATGATCAACTAAAAACAAAAATATTGTCTAGGTAGAAAATGACACACTTGTTGATGAAAGGTTGAAGAATATCATCCATATATCGGATGAAGGTCATGGGTGCATTGTCTAAGTAGAAAGGAATGAATAACCATTCAAACAATCCTTCCTTGGTTTTGAAAGTCATTTTCCATACATCGATGGGCTCGATCGGAATTTGATGATATCCTAATTTGAGGTCGATCATAGTAAATAATTTAAAACCTTTCAAACAATTGATTAGTTCATCTATCCATGGAAGAGGGTATTTACTCTTTACCAAAATCTTGATGAGATCCCGATAGTCGATGAACTTGCACCAAGTCCGATATTTATTTGAAACAAGGGTGATTGTACTTCCACAAGGAGAGGAGTTGGGTCAGATGTGACCTTTGTTGATCAAATATTGAATCTATCCACATATTCATTATCGATAATGGATCTTCTCTAAACATATGTTTCAGGTATTGAAGAACATGAATAAATTCAATGGATTGGTTTACTTGGAAATGTAGATGTACTCCATCTGTTTCTTGAGATACTTTACAGTTTTCATCAAGAATATTGTCGATCTGTTGTTATTGTTAGAACCTACACTGGTTGGTGACTCGACTAGTTGTTTCATTCTTCCTTGGATGCCAAGGTTTAATCATGATCAGTGCCAATCTTTGAGCATGGTTTATGAGCTTATTTGTTTGTTTTATAGATACCATCACAATCGTTGGTGCAGGTCATCTCTCTGGTATACCATACCATTCATTCTATGTTTTGTTGAATCACCTTCTGAGGATGTGATTGATAATTCCCATGGCGATCCCATAAGTAAGGTTTTCCAAACATGGAGTCATCTACAGAAAGTGGTGCCCCATTACAGAGTGTTTCATATTCAAAATGGTTAATGAAGTAGGTGAGTTTGCATTGTCAGTTGATTCTCAGTTCCTTTCCATCCTTTATCCAGCTGATATTATAAGGTTGAGGATGTGGAATGGTGACAAGGTCTAGTTTCTTAATGATATTTAGAAACAAATTTCTTCTAGATACCATTATCCACAATCAAATGTGATGGATTGTTTTGAACCCATATCTATGTATGGAATAATCTCTCTAGTTCCTCCTCGTCGATGATAGTCAAGGATGTCAAAGTGGTCGTTGTCAATGTCAAAAGGGTCGATACTTCTGGGTCATATTCTACCAGTGTTTTGTCGATAAAGTCGGAGGTAAACAATTTTTCCAAAAATTTCTTCTGAGCCTTGCATTCAGGTGTATCATGCCATGATAAATTTTGGTAATCACACCATTTCCTGGAAGGGGGTTGTTTTATATGTTCCCTCTTGTGTTATGAGAGTTCTTTTTTCCATGATTTTTGTTTTTCTAGGTCTACTAATAAGGGTGTCTCACGGTGTCTTGAGTTGTTGGAGTTGACTAGTGACTTCTTGTCATATGTTTGATCTGTGGGATTAGTCACGAATTGTGCTTTTCCTTTTTGTTTGGATTCAATCTTACTGGAATAGTGGAATACATACACAATCATATTGACAGTCAGTAACTCCATATCTTGCTTAATGTACGAGGACAATCCAATAACGTACTTCAAAACAAGGGATTTCTCTTCTTCTTGAATTCCAAGTATTTCCATAAGTCGATAGATCTCATTAGTGTAACTCTGCATGGATTGGTCTTTCCATTTCCTTAGTTGATGCCAGTTCTTATACTATTGTTCAATGTAATTGGAAAGATAGAATTCCTTCCAGATGTACTCGACAAATTTCTCTTGTGTATCTATGGGGTGTCTGTCTGTCTCCATCATTCTCGATAGGTTCTCCCACCAGTACTGCACAAAGGTTGACATATTTAAGACTGCAATGGTGATCTTTTCAACTTCTGAGAGTTGATTCATATAGTAACAGGATTCTAGTTGTTGTACAAAGTTGTCTACGGATTTTGCATTGATATTTCCTTTTAGATTTGGTATGTCTAAGTTCATTTTCACTTTAAATGGACTGATTTTGTTGGAGTTTGATCTTGTTGATAATCCTCCTAATTTCGAGGTGAATCACGTGAGAATATCATTGAACTGGGTGAATATTTTGGTTCATTATTGAGCTAATGCTTTCTCTTTGAGCTTCGTTATATCATTAGTTACATGTCTATTGTATGTTTCTTCGACCATATTTGGTATAGTGGTGCGAGTAGATAGATACTCCATAGTTGAAGGTAGTGTCTTCTTATATTGTTGAGTTTGTAAGCGTGTTTGAACATAAATAAGTGAGAATAACTCAATAGAAGTGTCTATACACGACTTAAGCATGAACAAGATTTGATACCAATGATCAGGGTTCCCAGATACACAACGGGGACAACAATTCATCTGAATGAATCGAGTACTGTTATGGTCGAAGTATATTAATACTAAGAAAAGTAGGAAATACATTACATACACAAACATACACACACAGATACAATACGCAATATTTCAAGCCAATATTTGTTACTGCATTACTTTGCTATTACTTGCTTACTTGCTTGTATATTACAATAATGTACATGCTTATAAAGAGTGTTGACAACACTTGGGTTGTCTGCCCATTACGTTTATTTACAAGAGAAGTTGGAACGATTCAGAAGTTCAACCGTTATAGACGGTTGGAATACAGAGATACAATCTGTCATAGTTGTGTCAATTGTAAATGTCGACAATGCTTTTCGAGGTGATGAATCTATCGAAGTTGACATTGAATCTGTCGAGGTCGTGTCGAGGTGCAGACTTGTTGAAGTTGAATTTGAACCCGTCGAATTCGGCAAACTATGCCAACTGTTGGGTTGATTAGAGCTCTAGTGTTGATTTTCCCACGCCGAGTTAGCTCTAGAGTTGGTCTAGGTTGGTATATTTGAATCCTACCTAAGGCATTTGAATTCTCCTGTTTGTAACACAATTATATTGCATATAATTTACTCATTAATGGATGTAATGATATTCTTCCAATTTTGTTTTCATGTGTATTCAATTTTTCCATGCATAATTGATTAGTGTTTACTACATTCTTCCTCTCTTATGCATACTTCTTTTCAAAGTTAATTCATGCATGCTTGAAGATCTTATGATTCATTAAATTAAACATTTTGGAGTTTGATAGCTCGACACTCATTAAATAATTGCACCAAAATAAATAAAAATAATAAAATAAAAATAGTCTTAAAATTTGGGATATTACATATGCAAAGCATAATAGTTCTATCAATTTAAATGGTCGAAATGGCCTTCTAGAAACTAGATCTCGAAACAATCTTTAAGAAAGTGTAGAAAACTCGATCTTGACATCGTTTGTAATTTTCTATTTTATGAGTAGGTCTTCATCATGACTTATACTTAAAGTGAGATTTACTTAACATCTTCAACATGTTTCTATTTTAAAAACACTTGTAAGTCATGACTTTGGAGTCACTCAACATCTTTGTTATTGGTTCAATTAAATTTTTTATTAATATAATTCTCCATAATTTATAGATTTACAAATAATTATATTTGAAAAAACTATTTATTTTGGTCTTTTAAAAGTCTAAGACTTGTTTGAAAATTTCGTTACAATATATACATTATATATAAATTTCAATATAGTTTCACTAATACATAATCTTGAATTTCTTAACTTTAATGATAATCTAGAATTCAATATTCTTTTCTTCATCTTAAACAATATAATATTTACAACTTTAAACTTCGATATTTATTATGCTCATTAATTAATTATGTTCCAATCTAAAAGATAAATCTTACTTAAAAACAATCTCATTCGTTTTCTACACCCAACTCATAAATAAATTACATCGTAATAGTTTTTTAGGTATTGACCAGTAAACAAAACGATATTTACATAATAATTTTTTAAAGTTATTTAAAAAATATCATTTAAAGGTTATGTATTGGCCACTACAGAAAAGGTAATGTTTGTACCCTTGCATAGTGACAAGATGATTAGGTACTTAAAACAAAAGGTAATTACTACAAGCCATTGCGAATTGACAAGATGATGCGGTAGTTAAACCAAATGAAGGTGAAGGTTTGTATCGTTATTGAAAATCTTATGCATTATCACCATGCATGTCATTTTGTTTTGGATTTTATAGCACACCTTAAACATACACAGTTTGTCATAAATCCATGCTCTCGCTTTTTTATTTAACGGTTTTGTTTTAGAAATTTACTTTATAAACTACCACAATTTTATTTAAAACAGTTTTGTTTTTTAATTTGCTTTATAAAATACCACAATTTTAGATATAGTTATGATGAATAAGTGGGTGCTTTGTTTATGTTTAATCTTTTATTTTCATAAGAAAAAAAATATATTCTATTTTTTCATATTAATAATCTAAAACACATATATTAGATGTTGTAGCACTCTGAAAAACACATATATTAACGATTTTTATGGAAAACAAAACATAATCATAATGTACTTGGGGCACGCATTCTGAAAAACATTACATTTAAAATAAAACTGATAATTTAACAATCAGATACTTTTATCGGGGGTAGGGATGCTTAATAGCCCGTTGTGACAAGGCTAAAAGGGTAGGCTACCCCTGTATAGGTGCCCAATGTGGTATCAGGGACGTCTCGGCCCCTGCTAAGTCACAAGTTTCTGGTATATCTGACTTCCGGGCTGTTGGATATATCCTTGGGAGGTTGCTGTTCCCATGGTAAAAAAAACAATCAGATACTTTTACATGTTTTCGATAGATTACTTTACTGTTATGACTGACAACTTTAAAACTAAAATAATATGTCTGTCAACGCTCTTCATGTTTTGTCCCTTCCTTTAATGGATTTTATGTCTTTTTTGTATAAAAGAAATCTAATCATAACGGTGTCCCAACGGTTAATGCAATCACTAAAAGTAAGTATCAGTATCGCGGCAGTCATTGAAATAAATAGAGGTAACAGAAGGCAGGAGTAGCAAAATTCGTTAAAATGATCATGACAACATTGAGAAATATGAAGCAAATTTGTTTTTGTAAATCCGATCATGCTTATCTCGTACATAAAACTAACAGAAGGCAGGAGTAGCAAAATTCCTTAATATGATCATGACAACATTGACAAATATGAAGCAAATTTGTTTTTGTAATTCTGATCATACTTATCTCGTACATAAAACTCGTCGCAACAATTTTCTGTTTGGTACTTGCAAGGTTGTTACGGACTATCTACACAAAGTGATGATCATAACATTTCTGTCTCTGGCTTAAGGTTTCCTTCTTGGCAGCTTGTTTTATAAGTTTGTTATTGAAACTTGTTATTTCTGTTTAATCCGTCCTAACTCCTCTTTATTCTTTGTGAAGGGAATCAGAAAGGTTGGCAAAAGGTTATATTGGTGCCCACTGCCCACTTGTCTTCCTATTGTTGCGGCGAAAAGTAGGGCGCGACAGAATAGTTGTGTAAGCGGCTGGCCCTAAGTGGCCCAAGCCTTCCCTCACATGATGTATAAAAAAGGACCCTTCGTCAGTTGTTGGCCGACCGTTCAGGTCTATCCGGAGGAGCGAATCTCCACTAGCAGAAATTTTGGGATGACAAGCATATATACCACGATTTCGCTCGATGGAAAATTTGACAATTTCTTGTTTATAAGTGGGAGCCATGTGACTTGTGCCCATAGTCCCTATGAGATGTACTATGGAGGCTACCACAGTGATCTAGGCCATGCCTATGTGCACGCGGGAGACAACAGTTGACTGAATGAGTCGAGTATTGTTATGGCGGACACATATAAGAAGAGCCAGCAAAGCGGGAAACACACTAGGTCGATAAGAAATATACGTATAGACAATATGCAAGAATTCGAACCAATTGATTACTTCTACTCCATGAAAGAGGGAGGAATCAGAATTCTATTCATATATATTACATTAGTGTACATGCTTATATAGGATGCTGAGACGCTTGGGTGACTACCTGCTACGTTCAGTTACAAAAGAAGCTATAATGGTTCAGAGGTTCTTATAATGGTTCAAAATTTTAACTGTCGTAGAGCATGTTGGTATGTTGTATGTCTAGGCCGACCTGTCGAATCGAACATGTTGAGGCGGACCTGTCAAAGGTGAACCTGTCGAGCCAACATGTCGAAGTGGACCTGTCGAGGCGAACCTATTGACTGCTGGTTGGATCATCCTCCTTCCTTAAGAAACAATGGGATCCACTATGTATTCGTTTAGGTGAGAAAACTTGTTGGCTACTTCATTATCAGAGTACCATTTTCCTTGCACGGGGAGCTACCTAGCTTTAGCCACTTGAAACGAGGAAATGGAGTTCATCCTTGTATGGGGTATGTGTCGTCCCACAATGGTGTCACAAAGAAGAGGTTTTTGAACATCTAGATCGATGTCTTTGGGTTCTATTGTCTACAAGTCGTGTTGTTCCAACAATGGTGCATGGTATGGTCAAAGTAGATCTACATTGAAAACATGATGTAGACCAAGGCATGTATAATGTCGAGATGAAAATGGTTTTCTCCAATCTGTTTAAGGATACTATATGGACCATATCGCAAATATTTCATCTTTCTGTATGGACTAGTGAAGCGCTCCTTCTTTAGATGTAACTAGACCTCATCCCCAATTTGCAATGAATGAAGAATTTACGATGCTTGTCGTGTCGGGCCTTAGATTTTCTATTAGCTCGATGCAACATTTCATGTGCTTGCTTCTGGATGTTGTATATTTCATCTCTGGACTTCAATGCTTTCTCCACTTCTCGTCCTTCGAAGTTGGCGTCATTCGACTATGTCAAGGAACTGATTAAGTCGATAGGTGTTGAGGGTTAAAATCCATAACAGATCTCAAATGGAATCTTTCCCATAGAGTTGTGTTGGGCACGATTGTAGCTGTGTTGTATGTATGGAAGGTTGTCAACCCATGTTCGACAATGGTTTTGGTTGTACATGCGAAGCAATTGTACAACTAAGCAATTTACAACTTCTGTATTTCCATCTGTCTACGGATGTAAGGATGTTGACAAAGAAAGTCTCGTGTCGAGCTGTTGCCGGATATTTTTCCAAAAGGTGCTGACAAATCTAGCATCTCTGTCAGAAATAATGGTCGTTGGAAGGCCATAATGTTTCTACACATGTTCAAAGAAGAGTTGAGCAGTCTGTTGTGTTGTTGTAGTCTTCTTCCATGTTATGAGTATAGCCATCTTGGAAAATCAATCGACTACTACCAATATCATGTCATGCTAATGTTTGGTAGTAGGATATCCCATCAAATAGACCATAAAAATAGATTTTCATGGTCAACTAGGAAGTGGAAGGGGTGTATACAGTATTTTTCGTCGATTCGGCGGTTTAGCAATGACGTAAACCATGCATGATCGAATGTACTTTTTGACGTCAGATTTAAGTGAAGGCCAGTAGAAATACTTTTGGATGATAACAAGTGTTTTTGTGACTACAAAATGTCTTGTGGTCTTGCTGTAGTGCACTTCCGAAATAAGCATCTATCGGTGCTCACCAGTTGGTACACAAAGTTGTCCAAGCTTGTATAGTAAGGTGTCCTTCAAGAAGTAGTCGATAGTCGACAATTTGTTGGATTGAAGCTATAGTTAAATTGCATAGAAATCATAGTCTACCTAATACAATTGTGGCCAAGTAGTCACTCTTGTAACCCTGCATACTCATCACTATAGACAGTAGAGTAGTGTGTGGTCTGTTGAGACAATTGGCTACGGCACTGGCTTTTCCTTTTCGATACTTATTTACAAACTGAAATTGTTGCAGGTAATTAATCCACTTGAATTGTCAAGTTGTCTGTAGTTTCTACTAGGACGAAGAGAACAACAAAGGTTTATAGTTAGTGAGGATGATCGTTTCCTTGCCAAGAATATATTGTCTCCATTGCTTAAGAGCTTTCACTATGGAGTATAGTTCTTTCTCATGCGTCGAGTACTTTCTGACAGTGTCGCTGAAAGTCTTGGAATGAAACGTGAGTGGGTGGCCTGAGTGACCGATCACTGCACGGAGGGCACAATCCAATGCATCTGTCTCAATCTCAAAGGGCTGATGCAAATCAGGTAATACAAGTATTGGTGCAGTACAAAGATTGCTTTTGAGTTGTTCAAAATCTTGTTATTGTGTTAGTTTCCATTTAAAGACAGTTTTCCCATTTCCTTTCATCAACTGATTCAAAGCCCATGCAATATGACTGAAGCCAAGTATGAATCGTCGATAGAAATTCGCCAAACCATGAAAACTTCTTAGTTCATGAATGTTTTGGGGAATGGGTCATTCTTTGAGGATCTGTACTTTTTCTGGGTCGACATGAATTTCTGCACAGTCAATTACATACCCCAAGTATTTGATGTTCGTCATTGCAAATGATCATTTGTCCACGTTGAGATATAACCGATGTTGCTTGAGAGTGTCGAAAGCTTGCCGCAGTTGTTTGACATGTTCTTCCCATGATCGACTAAAAATCAGGATATCATTGAGATAGACAATGACACATTTACCGATGAAATGCCATAGAAGGTCATTCATATATCCCATGAAGGTTGCAGGTGCATTGGTTAAGCTGAAAGGCATGACTAACCATTCAAACAATCCTTTGTTGGTCTTGAAATCTGTCTTCCATACATCGGTGGACTCAATTAGAATATGGTGGTATCCCGACATGAGGTCAAGTTTCGTAAAGAATTAACACATTTCATATTGTCGATGAGTTCATCAATCCGTGGAAGAGGGAATATGTTTTTCACTCAAATTTTGTTGAGAGCCCGATAGTCGATGCACATCTGCCAAGTCTTGTCTTTATTTGGAACTAAGATGACTGGATTTCCATAAGGGGAAGAGTTGGGGCAGATATGACCCTTATCGATCAAATCCTAGATTTTCCTACGAATCTCTTCATTTTCAAGAATGGATCTTTTGTAAATAGATGCATTAGGTAATGAAGAACGATAAAGAAGCTCAATGGAGAGTTTTACATGAAAATGTAGAGGTACTCCATCATGCTCTTGAAATATGTTATGGTATTCTTCAAAAATGTTGTCGATTTGTTCTTGATGTGAGGAGCTATGCTGGTGGGTCAGTCAACTCGTTGTTGGAGTCTTCTTGGAATGTTGAGGATTTATCATTGGTTAAGGCGAATGTTTGAGCATAATTGATAAGCTTATTTGTTTTTTTGGAAGATATCATAGAAACTGTTGACATGGGTTGTTGTTTAGGTATGCCATACCATTGATTCTGGAATTTAACAATCACCTTTTGAGGCCATGAATGATATGTACCGTGTCGATCCCATAGGTATGGTTTACCGAATAGGGCGTCGCCTACAGAAAGTGGTGCCATGTCATAGATTACTTCATCTTCAAAAGGCTTAATGAAGAAGGCGATTCGACATTGGTGTGTGATCTTTAGTTCCTTCCCATCCTTCATCCAACCAATATTGTAAGGTTAAGGATGTGGAGTGGCGACAAGACCTGATTTCTTCACAAGATATCTAGAAATGAAGTTCTTTGGATACCATTATCCACAATCAGATGTAATGGATTGTTCTGAACCCATATCTGTGTATGGAATAAGTGCTCTCGTTCCTCCTCATCGACGATAGTCGAGGCTGTCGGAGTGGTCAAGGTCAAAGCCAAGATAGTTGATGCACCTGGATCAGATTCTACTAGGGTTCTGTCGGACAAGTCAGATGTCGAAATTTTTTTCAAAAATGTCTTTTGAGCTTTTCATTCTGACTTATCATGCCATGTTGAACTATGATAATCACACCATTTCCCGATAGGATATTTTTTGTTGTGATCTCTCTTATCTTTGTGAAAGTTCTTCTTTTGATGATCAGGCTATGGTGGAGTGGACTGAGAAGGGTTTTTGAACTCGTCGGAGTTGGTTGGTGACTTCTTGTTTGATGTTCGACCTGTCAGCTTTTTTAGGAAATGTTCTTTTCCTTCCTGTTTGGCTTCAATCCTGATGGCGTAATGAAATGCATTCACAAGCGTATTGACAGTCAAAAACTCCATCTCTTGCTGAATGTAGAGGGATAAACTGCTAACGTACTTCAAGATAAGCAATCTCTCTTCTTCTTGGACACCAAGTCTATCCATGAGTTGATAGAACTCGTCAGTGTAACTCTATATGGACTGGTCTTTCCATTTCCTTAGCTACCTCCACTTCTTATACTATTGTTCAAGATACTTGGGCGGGTAGAAATCCTTTTAGAGATATTCAACAAATTTTACCCATGTGTTTATGGGGTCTTCTTATTTTTCTATCTTTGTCGATAGATTCTCCCACTAGCAGTGTACATAGGTTGACATTTTTAAGGATGCAGTGGTGATCTTTTCTTGTTTAGAGAGCTGATTTACCCAGTCGTAAGATTCCATTTGTTGTACCCATTTGTCAACGAATTTCACGTCAATCTTTCCTTCGAGGTTCAGTATGTCCGAATTCATTTGCACTTTGAAGGGTCTGATTTTATCGAAGTAAGGTTGTGTCAAGGATTCCCCAAAGTTTGAAGTGACTCCCATGAGAATCTCGTTGAACTGGGAAAACATTTTGGTTCGATGGCGAGCCAGTGCTTTTTCTATGAGTTTCTATGTCTCGTCAATTGCATGTCTATTGTCTACTTCTTTGGACATATTTTGTGAATTCAAAGGAAGTGTCTACTTGTGTTGTTGAGTTTTCTAGCATGTTTGAAGAGGCATAAGTTAAATAACTTCGATGGAAGTGCTTATGTAACTTAAGCTCTTATCAATGTTTTACTTTGATACCAATGATGTAGGTCATGACCAGGGGTACGTTGGAGACAACATTCGACTGAATGTGTCAAGTTCTGTTATGGAAGAAGCATTTAAGAAGAACAAACAAAGTAGGAAACACACTAGGTCAACAAGAAATATATGTACAGACAATATGCAAGAATTCGAACCAATTTATTACTTCTGCTCCATGAAAGATGGAGGAATCAGAATTCTATTAATGTATATTACATTAGTGTACATGCTTATATAGGATACTAATCTTCTTGGGTTGTTGATGTAATTGTAACTTCGGAATGTATTCACTTGTATATCTTATGTACTGTACCCAAATGTTTATTATGGGATGTCTCTGTAATGTACTTGAGACATGCCATGCCCCAATGTTCCTATAGGGAGGTTCTATACTGTAAACAAGTCATGTCAAGTCATTATGGGTAACCCTCCTATTGATCAAGGGTTAAAGTCCCCGCAGTTTCGTGGTACGAGGGTTATTAGACTCTCCTAGAGAAGTTGGCCCTGGTAGGGTTTAGTCAAGTCGAGAATTAGTATAAATAGAGAGCTAGCCTATATATTTATCACACACTCACTCACACTCAGTTGTAGCGCATAGTTGAGGAAGAAGAAGACACTAGGGCTAGGAAGAAAGAGGTTACTACTGTCGGGAGATCATCTTACTGTTTTGGGGTTTTACTTTTGGTGTTGATTCTACCTCTGAGGAAGTTGTGGGATTTTCTCCATTTATGGTTTCCCCAAGGAAAAACACTGTGTTCATTGTCTCTTGTGTTTCATTGATGTGCTTGTTATTCTCTCAGTTAAAGATCCTAATATAATGCTAGCTTAATGTTAAAAATATAACATCGTATCAGAGCTAACATGAGAAGAAGACAGTGTGCAGCTGCGAGAACTAGGGATTCCTACTTTATGGATCTCTCTCCACATATTTTCCGAAAAAGAAGGTTGGAATAACTCTCCTCCCTAGGGCGCATCTTTCTGTTGAAGCAGAATCCAATTCTGAGGTTTTTTAGTTTTGGACCCGATACTACTGTTGAAAATTAGGGCTTTCCACAGAAGTGGAATTTTTCAGTGAGCCCAGGCCTGGATTGATATCCTCCCCAAAATAGAAGTTTAGAGATCAATATCAAAGCATTTGGTTGGACAAAACTCTAGAAAAGAAAAACCCTAATCTGCTTCTGAACCAACACTGC
>LPNX010881085.1:10178-46354 GCA_001517045.1 Pseudotsuga menziesii | reverse complement strand
TGGACTCCATCCGCCTTGTTTTGGCTATTTCCGCATCCAAGCACTGGGAGGTGCATCACATGGATGTTAAGTCATCCTTTCTGCATGGAGATCTTCATGAAGAGTTATACATGAAGCATCCTGAGGTCTACATCACTGATCCATCTTTGGTTTGCAAGCTAAAGAAGTCACTATATGGGTTAAAACAGGCCCCAAGAGAGTGGTATTCCAAGATGGGTGCCTTCCTTCTCTCGCAAACATTTCAGAGATGTAGATCAGATACAAATGTGTATTTACAGAAGCATGATGGTCATATTATTATTATTGTTTTATATGTTGATGATTTACTGATCACAGGTAGCACAATTGCCTCCATTTCAGCCATCAAAACTGCTCTCCACAATGCCTTTGAAATGAGTGATTTGGGGCTTCTAAAACAATTTTTGGGGCTCGAAATCGAGCAAAATTCTGATGGGATTATGGTCACTCAGTAAAAATACATTTCAGACCTGTTATTCAATTTTAACATGGCTGAATGTAGACCTGCACCATTCCCTTTCCTTTCAGGGATCAGCCTTGAAGAAGAAAAAAGCACACCTCCCATGGACTGCACTATCTATCGACAGCTGATTGGTAGCTTGTTGTACTTGACACATTCTAGGCCTGATATTTGTTATGCCATGAATGCTATATCAAGATACATGCAGCAGCCTCATGATCTTCATTGGAAGGTAGCCAAGAGGATCCTCCAGTACATTCAGGGAACCAGGACCTACGGCATTCACTATGCTGCAGACTCCGAGCTAGAGCTGGTTGGATACATAGATTCCGATTGGGTGGGTGATTCTATTGATCAGAAGTAAACTTCTGAATATGTATTCATGTTTGGTGGTGGCCCTATTTTCTGGTCAAGCAAAAATCAGGCTGCCATAGCACTATCTTCAGCAGAGGCCAAGTATCGAGGAGCGGTGAATGCTTGCATCCAAGCAGTTTGGTTGCAAGGCATTCTTTCAGAGATTGATCTTGGTAGTACTATGTCCACTGTCCTCTTTTGTGACAACCAGAGTGCTATTAAGATATCCACAGATCCAGTTACCAGGCAGAGGACCAAACATGTCGAGATTCACATGCACTACATCAGGGAGCTAGTGCACGACAGGACCATCATTCTGCAATATTGTCCGACTGATGAGCAGATTGCAGACATCTTCACCAAGAGATTTTCAGAAAATAAGTTCACTTACCTCCGTTCACTGTTGGGGGTGAGTTCATCAAGGTGATCCAGACTACTTTCAGTGTTCAGCTTGAGGGGGGGTTTTTTCCCACTGGGTTTTCCCTCTTTTCCTCACTTAGTTTGTTTTGAGCATTGTTTCAGTTGCTTTATTGTATAGGGTGACCTATATCCTTAGTTTCCAGGGCCCTAGCATTTTATGCATCTATGTTTTCTAACTCTTCCTAAGTATAGCTTAAGGGGGGGTGTTGGAGACATTTACCATCATACTCACTCTTTCGGGCAAATTGGCCTAGTTAAACCACTATCCTAAGTTTAATTGATATCAGTGGAGCATTAATTACCATCATCCCAGTCACTCCCATGCCTACCTACAGTCAAGGAGGCTAACTTAGCCTTCTCCTACAGTCAAGGAGGCTAACTGGAGCACTCCAGGGGTGATCTGTGTGACATTAATGCACCTAATTGCTAACTGGTGGTTACTTTCAGTTCAACCAATCAGTTACAGTCAGTTAAGGTGCCTCCATTCATTAAATATATTATTTAATGATTATTTTATGATTATTTATTATTATTTTAATGAACTGGAGTGAACAAGGTGCCTTCACCAACTTCTGATGGTCAGTTCAACTTCAGTTAACCTCATCAGGGTTTATTGGAGTCATGGAGTACTAGCACTTGATGGTTGGTTGCTATGACATGTGTTTGATCTCCTTCAATTGATATTAAGTCATTTATTGCACTCCAACTTCAGTTAGGGGTTGGTGAGTCAATTAGGGTTTTTGTCAAGTGGTTAACTGAGTGAGATTGCATGGAAAAGAGTCAGTTAAGCTAGACTCACTCTTGGAATTCGAATTGTCCCTTAGGTATTAGAATTCGTTCATGGAGTTAAGCCATTGCTCTGCATGGGAATTGTAACCCTTTATTGTTATTAAATATACAGAGAGGAAACCAATTCTGGTTCCGATTATTTCCAATTCATGAGTATTTGTTAATAATTCTTTGATGATTTTGATTCCTAGTTCCTAGATCATGTGCAAGAATTAATACGAAGATGATGACGATTGAAGTAAATTCCTTCTGGAAAAAGGCATCCGGGGAATATGAAACTTCCATTCTCTGCACCCCATATAGGCTAGTATCCTTAATACTGAATAGAATATTCATTAGAGTTGATGGAAGGTTTTACAGTATTTGGTGGATACCAGTAATGTACCATGTAGCCATGATGGGAACTGTGTTCAATTGGGTAGATATCGTAGAAAATATTTTTTCCTCCTGCCTAACTGCAGCACAAGAAGGATTGCACCGACGAAAACCCAAATTTTATATGGGATCCTTTCTGATTGATTGTATACTTTGTTTCCATCCATTTGAGAAGTTAAACTGCAAGTGGAAGGAAGGAAAAGTGCCCATCTATACAACATACCAGATTTTGTGGGCCCACAAATATCATAATTATTACAAGCTGATTTGTGAAGAGTTTTTAATGCCACTATACTAGTTAGTTTTCCTTGAGGAGTGTAAATGCCTATCTGAAGGTGCTTTGGAGTCCACAAGGGAATTTGGAGACTATTTCTTTTATGAAGAGGGCACCTACTTAAGGATGTATGGGGGAACCAAAGCCCGTTCATTGCTTCCCAAATATACCACTGAGTATATAGTGCATAAAGAAGCAATGAGACAACTCTTTTTGGATGATTTCGAGAGTTATTTGTTTGAGTTGAAGAAGGTTGTGTTCCCGTTGATGCCATTTTATGTCAGTAATTGTAAGTTTTCCAATGTCAAAAGTGTACCAAAGTTCATGAGAGAGATGGAAATATTTCATTTCGGTGAAAAGAGTTTTCGCAGAAATGATTCTCAAGGAAAAGTTGCAGCACACCGTGCACTCCTGAAAGTGAACTTCGAATACGCTAATCATGTTGATAAATATGAAGAATTATACCAAAAATTATTGCAATATGACAACTCTAAACAAGCGGCTCAGAAGAAGATCACCAGATTCTGGAGGCAAGGGCAGTAGCAGCAGTAATCCTGAACAGAAAGGACAAGACAAAGAAGCTGCACGAAAAGAAAAGGAAGAAACAACACAAATATTAGCAGAAGGTGCAAGGAAACTGTTGGACAAAGAGGCCAAGCAAGAAAAGGAAGAAAAAGAAGTTGCAAAGAAAGAAAAGGAATAATAATAGAGGCAAAGAGAGGAATCCATCAAGAAGAAGATTGCAAAAACAAAAAGACTAATAGCTAAATAAGCACAAAGTCAAAAGGAGGATATAGAGGAACATAGGAAGAAGGATCAAGAAGACCTACATAGGGAGAATCAGGAACAAAGTCCTCCTTAGGACAATCTCGAGAATATCCATTCCACCTTAGGAGATATACTAACAGGAGGTCACCTCCCTATTGTTGAGTTGGGATTGGTACCTTTCACTCCATTGAAGCAACATGAAGTTGCAAAGTTGGAAGATGTATTCTTTGACCCCAAGTGGAAATCAATTGTATGGAGATTTGAGAATACATTGAAAATGGGTACCCAACCCAAAGTTACCACAGTAACCGAGAAAAATGTTGTAAAAAATGTAGAGTAGGATCCATTACAGATGGCCTCATTTCGTGTTGTAGCTGCATAGGTGAATGCCTATAGTATTAGTAATCTAAAAGGATAATTTGACCAATATAAGGATAAAATGGCACAAATTAAGGAAACCTTGAGGAAGGAGGAGAAAGTAGGTCAAGAAGCAAAGAGGAAGTATGATACTACCCTTTCGGATTTAAAGAAGCTCCAGGAGGAATACCAGATTCTGGAGGCAGAAAAGGATGCTTTGAAATTTTCAAATACTATCCTTGATGGAGAAAAGAAGGATCTAGAAAGTAAGATGGCAGAGATGGAAATGCAAAGGTCCACAGCTGACAAGCAAGCAGAGGAGTCTAAAGTTTGAATTGCAGAACTAGAAGCACAGAATAGTCCCTTAGAGGTACTATTGAAAGCAGCTAATGAATGTAAAATGGACATAGAACCTCTTAGAGAGCATGCTCTCTTGCTCAGAGGTAAGATATATCAGGTTCAGGTGAAGCTAGTAGAATGGACTTAAACAAGTAGAAGCCAGATTGCGGGAGATCTCAGTGATATCTACTGAATTCAAAACAAAGACTCAGGAAATTGCACAAACTATACAAGGTCAATTGACCTGGTTGGAAACTAATAAAGAACTTATGGAAAGTGCACCTGTGAAGAGTCCAGAAAGGTTGCATATTGAGTATGATATCATGAATTTTACTAGCAAGGTTGCTGAGAGACTGATAGTCACAATTGAGAATACTGTGGATAGATGCATGGAATTCTACAAAAAAATTCTTACAACCCACAATAGATGCCAGACATCTTCAACAAAGAGGATGCGGGAGTTTCCAAATCAGGAGGAACATTTTAAGTACCTGCATGACAGGCTACAAGAGGATGAAATTCATATACAATTGGTTAAAGTTATGAAAGAAAAGGTGGTAAAATTTTTGGTGGCTCAAGCTGCAGTCAGTAATTTCCTGCTAGAGGACTAGCTTACAGTAACTCCACAAAGGGTTTCAGAGATAAAATCCCATTTTTCCAAGCACGAGGTCACAGTTATATTTTTGGAACCAACAAACTTTGATACCATAACGAGAGATGCTAATGCATGGAAGCAGTTTATGAATGAATCAACTGGGCCCACTTGATTCGTCTTGTCTTATTCACATGTGGAGAGTTTATATTAATATTTTGTATTTATTATATTTTCCTAGTGAGCACACTAGAGGACAATAATTTTTATAACCAAAGAGTTGGGCAATCCCAAAGGGCATGGATAACCAAAATACATTTTGTAAATGTATAAGTATATGTAGAATAGAAGATGGAGAGGACTTTTTCTAGCTCTCATATGCTGAAAATTTTTGTAAGGAGAACTATTTCTTTTTATAATAAAGACGGCCGAATTTCGCTGGAGAGAGGACTGCATGAGTTTCAAAGCATGTTGTGTAGATCGTTGAATGATGAATTATTTATGTTTTAGCATTCTATACAATTTGTGAGATCGTTCTAACCCATTGAAATATTTCTTTGTTATGAATGACTTCATTTTATGTTATGAATCTTATGCAATGGATGAGTAATGAATGATTTAACTTCATAGAGCTATCTTTGTGTTACTTTTCTATTGTATTTATGTATTTAGAATTTATCATCTATCTGTAGAATTCTTTGTGCAAAAAATGTAGTACATTGCTCATATTAGTATTAATCTTGCTCCCCGGGGATAGTTTAGATTAGATTTAATTAGTTGTTCTTTTCTTTGGGTGATTGAGGGACAATTGATTCATGTAAAGCAAGAGGTAAGACCCTACGCAACTCACTACACGGCTAACTGCTTGTGAGGTTTTTGTTTTGGAAATAAACTACATTTAGTATAGGCACTTGGATATCATAAATAAAACATAAAAAATCACATAAACAGTGGATCAGGCCTCAACCGGTAAAATAGACTTAAATATTCCTTTAATTCTACGATAGCTGGGTCGCTAACCAAACGGATTCCCCATACCAAACAATAAATGATCTAATTGGGAATGGTTATTGGAGAGAATCCCTACTGTCGGTACCTTAGATTTTCCAGGCATCAACAGAAACCTATCCCTTATCTATGTTTATCAGAAAACAAGTTTGTGTATTATATACTGCAATTTATACTAATGCTAATAGGTTTTCATTTGTGCATGAATAAAATGGTGCAACTCCTTCAACTGTGCATTGGATTCAATGCTTCAGATTCAAGGTATGCCTCCATTTGAATGTAAGCAGGTAGGCTAATTTCCAAATTTACTCTATTTCAGAGTATTGGGGAAAAAGAAGGGCTTACAGCCTCTCGAATTTAAGATAAGTTCGATTAATGAAAAGTTTGGTATGTAATTCGATTTGGAAAGTTTGTTATGATTTGATAAAATACTGTAGGGTTTTTGGATTATAACCATCGTGGATTATATAGTTTTTATTTAACTGTTAATATGATTCGATGGATAATCAGTTCTTAGATCTTTATTTGATTTGGTTTTACTACAATTGGATTTATTATATCTTTTAATTAGATGTTTTGTTGGATATGTTAGGATCTTAAATGACTATTTTGTTTCATATATGTTTGTTTTTCTTATATATAATAGTTGGGACAAAGTTTGATTCTTCGTATGTAAATTTATAATTATTTTAAATAGAGATGAAGTCTCTGTAGGATGCCTTACGGCTCATAGATGCTGTGATTATTTTACCTGGATTTATTTGGATATTTTGCTTCGAATCTGTCTAACCTTATTTAATTATTTTAGTTCAAATCTATTATATATATAGTTACTAAAACATCGACTTGTTTTTTTTTTGGCAAAGTGGTGGAACCCCCCTGACTAGCAGGGTTGCCATTGGCTGAGTAGCCACGAACTAGGGGAATCTAAGCCATCAAAATCACTCGAGGATCGCACCCGGCCTGGACCACACCAACCCTTAACATGGTTGGATTTTTGGTATCCGACGGGATTAGAACCGGTGACCTTCCAGCTTAGGGGGCGTCTTAACCATACCCCGCCACCAATTGTTCTACATCTTGCAGATACTAAAACATTGACTTGTTTCTAGTACATGGATTTTTGTTTTAAATATACATAAATTAAACATGTGTGGGAAGCCTCTTGGCTCTACTTTTCATATATGTATTTTGCTTGAAGAATAAAGAATTTCATTTATAGATATATATTTTATTACTGGGACATTCTATAGCATATTTGTATAGTTTACAATTTAAATTTCTTGATTTATTTATAGGAAAAGTATTTGTGATTTTTCCATTTCTGTGCATGAGCAAATTGACTACGAACATAGTATAAAGAAAGAATAATATTTAAAAATGTTAAAAGAAGCTAATTAACCCATTGTATAATCTCATTTTATAAAGAAAACATACTCATAATTATAATCTACTTTCATACTATAATTATCAAGACAAAAGAACAATATAAATTTAATAAGGAACTTGTCACCACTGTCGGGAAAACAGAACTAAATATGTCGTTCCTCCCAACCAAATCCTAGAGCAGCCGAAACTTACTTGCTCCAGAACCTCCAAGCATGTTTTTTGAACCACAAGGGAAAATTTGGATCAATGCGCCATCTCTTTGAATCAATAGATTATTTCCCCATCCATTTCCAGCCTCCTGCTCATTCGATGGACATATTATTTTATAGTATTTTGCCTAGGACTTGGTCATTTATGAGACTCCTGCTCTTTAATGCTCCACAAGGAGTCTTGACCTAATTTTGGGGAAGTTTTCTCCTACATCACTTGAGTTCTTACTCATCAACTTTTAACATTTGTCATTTCCCCTCGTGTGTCAACAAACACTCTTTTAACGACTACTTTAGTTCTGAGTCCTCTCAGTGATTTAATTAATCAATAATAATAATTCCATTACATTTATTTTGACTTTATTTGTCAAAATATTAAAAAACATAAATAGTCAAAGTAAATAAACAATTTAACTGTTGTTTTGTGTATTACATATACCTCCCCTTTAAGTATAACACCATCCTCAGTGTTATTATTTCTTTGTCCTTTTATTATTCCATTATTTCACTCTGAAATAGAACTGGATAAGCTTCTCGCATATCACTTTCCAATTCCCAAGTGGACTCCTCTAGACTAAGGTGCTTCCATTGCACATCGACTTGTCCGATGGTATGGTTTCAGAGTAAAAATTCTCTCCTATTGAGAATACGTTTCGGTTGCACTTGAAATTATCCTTCGGGTTCCACCTGTATAACATTCCAGTCAATCACATGAGGAGCATCATGAAGGTATTTCTTTAAAATTGAAACATGAAAAAAAATATGTACTTTTATTGTAGGTGGTAATGCTAATTGATATCCTATCAGTCCATTTTTTTCTAAAATTTCAAATGGTCCACAATAATCAACCCATAGTTAACTACCTTAGACATTAATTTAATCATTTTTGTCTTATTACCTAGTTTCCTAGATTCCACTCTGTGCTAGTTGCCTTCTACATGTCCTAGAAGTCAACACATGCTAAAACTGAGTCATGGAGCACTTGGGAAACATCTTGGAAACCCATTTTAGCATGTCTACTTTATTCCAGATTCTCCAAAGTGCATATCTGCTTTTTTTGTAAAGCTGCCTTGTTTTATTTCTAATTTAAGGCAAAGGGAAAGCTAGAGTAGTGGTAATTGCCTTGTTTTTTTCCCACATCATCCTCACTCCTTTTCTCAAAATAAAAGAATGTATGAGTTTTCTTTCCATCCCTCTTTATCTTTCCCACTTGACTTATCCATTTTGTGAGCATCTACCTAGATTTGGAAACTGCTTTATGCACCTATGAGGGATTTGACTAGTTTTGGCAAGCCTGCTTTTTTAGTGTTTCAAATGGAATCTTTATGCATTCAAATCTCTCATGTAATTATATATTGCAGAAGACTATTACTTCACAAGGTTGGCTATTGTACACTTACTCAATACAAATTAGTGTTATTCTCCAATTTCAGTCTCCTTTGGTGTTAATTTTGCATGTTTGATTAGCAATTTTATGTGTAAATGTTCTATCTCTTGGGTTCAATTTCCACATGGTATCAGAGCCTTTGTAGATCAAATTCTCTCCTTCCATATTGCTATTGCAGGTTTGACATCTTGACTGGGAGCATATTCTACTGACTGAAGGGCACAATTTCTGAGTTATGGACCAATCTCAGAAGATCATCTTGACTCCATTCAAATTCTTTGAGTGGAAAGCTGAGATGGAGATATTGTTGAGAGAAAAAGGTCTCTACATGGTGACTATGGAAATTGAGACAGAGCCCAATACAGCTGCAGATAAAATCAAATGGCACAACAAGAGGGATGAGGCCTATGGTCTTTTGTGTCTAAGCATTTCAAGAGACCTCCTCTTCCATCTTGATGGATTGACATCACCTAATGAAGTGTGGGAGAAGCTTGTGGATATTTTTGGTAAGAAAAATGATATGAGAGGACATGAAATCGAGAATGAGTTGATCTCCTTGAGTCCCAGTATCTTTGAATCCTTGCAACTCTACTTTTCCAAGTTTAAAGCCCTTGTTTTGTAGCTAAAACAATGTGGGATCGAAAAGAAGGAAGAGCAACTAGTTTTGCAATGATACTCTCTAAGGTTGGCCCTAACTATTTAGTGTTTGTTTCAACCTTCCATGCCACCAAGTTGACAACTCAATCCTAGAAGATGACTAAGCTTGCAGAGTTCATGGAATCCCTCACACAGGAACAAGATAAGTTGGTGATGATGGGCACCATCAAACCTTCCAAAGACCAAGCTTTGGTTGTTGGAGATTCAAGGGTGGATTCAAAAAGCAAGAAAAAGGATAAAAATCCACCTGAGCAAAAGAGAGACAAGAACAAGTCTCAAGAAGAGCCCCAAGGTTCCAAGAAGAACTCCCAGAAGAATAAGAACAAAGGAGAAATGAGCAAGTGCACATACTGCAGTAAGGGCTATCATCCTAAGGCCTCTTGTATGAAGAAGCAAATTGACATGTTGACCCAACTCCTGGAGAAGAATAAAATCTCCCTTCCTGATTACTCAAAGAAGAGAGAAGGAGGATTAAATTCAGAGGAAAGAGAGAGACTACATGCCTTGGTTGCTGGCACGTCAAGCTCACCTAGCTTCATCATAGA
This sequence comes from Pseudotsuga menziesii, assembly GCA_001517045.1. Lineage (NCBI taxonomy): Eukaryota > Viridiplantae > Streptophyta > Pinopsida > Pinales > Pinaceae > Pseudotsuga > Pseudotsuga menziesii. Next base: position 36,413 of record LPNX010881085.1, on the reverse strand, counting down.
CTATAGAGATTCTAGACATATGGTTTCGATAAAAGAGTCATTCTCCTCTCTTGACATGTCAAAAGGTACACCAATAGTTTTGGGAGATGAGTCTCTCACTGACAGTTTGGGGAAGGGAAGGATTGATCTTGACCATGATAAGTTCAATAATGTGTTGTATGTTCCAGGTCTTGCCTCTAATCTCTTATCAGTGTATCAGATGACTCACATTGGGTCTCCAAAAAAGGTCATCTTCTTCCCTGATGATGTTTAAATCACAGAGATTTCGAATGGTAAAGTCATAGCAAAAGATGTTGTTGATCACACTTCGAAGGTATACATGCTTTCCCATTTTCTACCCTACTCAAACCCCTCTACTCTTCTGATTCATGCTAATGAGGCAAGAAATATTTGGCATGAAATATTTGGCCATATTAACTACAAGTATCTTTCTGATTTCAGTGAAAAATATATGGTCATAGGGTTACCAAAGATCAAGTTTTCTAAGGGAGTATGTCAAGGTTGTATCCTAGGAAAACACCCAGAGCACAAATATGAGAGAGCTAGTCATGAGAGAACCTCTGCACTTCTTGAGTTGATCCACAATGAACTTGCTGGTCCATTCGCTCATATGTCCATGAGTCAAGCCAAATATGCACTAACCTTCATAGATGACTTTTCCAGGTATTGTTGGGTTCACTTCCTAAAGCATAAGTCTCAAGTTTTTTACCTCTTCAAAGTCTTTAAAGCCTTGGTTGAAAACTATTCTAGGAGGAAACTCAAGATCCTCAGATCTGAGTATGTCAATTCTGAGTTCATTCAGTATTTTAAAGATGTAGGTTTTCAGCTGCAGCATTCGATCCCTTACGCACCATAGCAAAATGGTGTTGCTGAGAGAAAGAACAGATCATTGAAGGAGATGGCAACCTGCATGATGGAGGCTAAGACTTTGCCACCAAAGTTTTGGGCCGAGGCTATAAATTGTGCATATTACATCCAGAATAGGATGCCTCATAAGCAGCTTTATGGTATGACTCTTTTCAAAGCTTGGAGTGGGCACAAGCCAGATGTGACCCATTTCAGGATTTTTGGCTCAAAGGCTTGGGCTAGAATTCCAACTGAAAAGAGAAAGGATTTGCAGCCCCAAAGCCAAGAGTGCCTATTTGTGGGTATTATAAAGATTCAAAAGGGTACAATCTAATCAACTTAAGCATTAACAAAGCTTTCATCGAAATAAGTGTTCAGTTCCAAGAAGAGCCTTTAGCAGCAGTTGAAGTTGGAGAGTCGTCTTCACCACCAGAACCATTGATTGTAAGTGAAGAGACTAATGAGTTTTCTGATTCTGATATGTCTGATAATGATGATTTAATTGCAGCTCCTAACATTCCTATAAGACCAAAATGGGCATAAAATACCATTCATGCAGCTAGGAAACTAGTTGGAAATCCTAATGACACTATGAGGACTAGATCTCAATTTGAGAGTGCCCTTTGTGTGAAAGATCCCTTATTTGCTGAGAAGTGCTATCTAATGGTTGAATCAGACCCACATACATATGAATATGCATCACATGATCCAATATGGAAAACATCCATGAAAGAAGAATTCAGATCGCTCCAGAAGAACAACACTTGGGAACTGGTTGATCTTCCCCCAGGGAGGAAGCTAGTTCAATGTAAGTGGGTTTTCAAGACTAAGTTTGCTGCTGATGGTTTTCCTTTGAAATATAAGGCAATATTGGTAGCCAATGGCTACTCACAAGTACATGTTATTGAATACAATGAAACCTTTGCACCAGTGGCAAAGATGGAATCCATAAGGCTAGCTTTAGCCATTGCATCTTTGAAATACTGGGAGGTACATCACATGGATGTGAAGTGCGCTTTCCTAAATGGAGATCTCACTGAGGATATTTACATGAAGAAACCTGAAGGGTTTGTTTCTAATCTATCTTTATTGTGCAGGTTAAAGAAATCATTGTATGGGCTTAAGCAAGCCCCCAAGGCTTGGTATGCCAAGATTGATGGCTTTTTGCTATCACTGAGTTTTGTTCAATGCAAGTCTGATCCTAATGTCTGTTTGAAGCTGATTCATGGTTCTTTGATGATTATTTTCTTGTATGGGGATGACCTTCTAATTATAGGAATTTCAAAGAAAGATATTTCCTCCTTGAAGGATGCAATGAACCATGCATTTTCTATGACAAATTTTGGATTGTTGACCCAATTCTTGGGTCTTGAAATTGCTCAATCCCAACATGGAATCAAAGTACATCAGTACAATTATGCCTTATATTTTATGAATGAGTTCAACATGAAATATTGCAAGCCAAGCAAGACTCCCTTCCTTTCATGAGTTAAGCTTGAAGAAGCAGGTTGTTCTCCTATGGTAAACAATACATTGTATAGGCAACTGATTGGGTGTTTGATTTATCTTACACACACTTGACCTGAATTATATTATGTAGTTAGTGTTTATTTGATATACATGGATGATCCTCATGATATCCACTGGAGGGCATCCAAAAGGATCCTAAACTTTGTTCAAGGAACAAGAACTCATGGGATCTTCTACAAAGCAAAATCTGATCTTGATTTGATTGGGTTTACTGACAGTGATTGGGAAGGTGACAACACATATCAAAATTCTACATCAGGATATGTGTTCATTCTTGTAGAAGGGCCAATCAGTTGGTCAAGCAAGAAGCAGAGTGCCATAGCACTCTCATCTACAGAAGCAGAGTATAGAGGAGTTGTAAATGCAGTAACTCAATGTTTGTGGTTGTAGGGAATACTTGGAGAATGTGGCTTTGAATCAGAGTTTTCAACTATTATCTACTATGATAATCAGAGCACCATTCGAATCTGCAATGATCCAGTTCAGAGACAGTGAACCAAGCACATTGAGATCCATATGCACTACATCAGACATCTTGTGCACGATGGTACCATTCATCTACTCTTCTGTGCATCTTCAGAACAAGTAGCAGACATATTCATCAAAGTTTTTTGTGAGAAGACTTTCAGCAATCTCAAATCACTACCGGGGATTGTTGATCATGCTATGAAGCATGATTGATGGCAATATTTCCAAATTTTGTTTTCTTGTCCATGTTTAAGGGAGGATTTTCCCACTGGGTTTTTGCCTCTTTCCTTAGTTGTATGGACAAGCAGTATGTAAAGGGTGACTAAGCCTTGTTGTTAGGCCCTATATTTTTTTGATATTTACTCATAAATTTAGGCTTAAGGGGGGGGGTTTAGAATAATCAACCCATAGTTACCTACCTTAGACATTAATTTAATCATTTTTGTCTTATTACCTAGTTTCCTAGATTCCACTCTATGCTAGTTTCCTTCTACATGTCCTAGAAGTCAACACATGCTAAAAATGAGTCATGGAGTGCTTGGGAAACATATTGGAAACCCATTTTAGCATGTCTACTTCATTCCAGATTCTCCAAAGTGCATATCTACTTTTTTTGTAAAGTTGCCTTGTTTTATTTTTTATTTAAGGCAAAGGGAAAGCTAGAGTAGTGGTAACTGCCTTGTTTTTTGACCACATCATCCTCCCTCATTTTATCCAAATAAAAGAATGTATGAGTTTTCTTTCCATCCCTCTTTAGCTTTCCCACTTGACTTAGCCAATTCGTGAGCATCTACCTAGATTTGGAAACTGCTTTATGCACCTATGGGGGATTTGACTAGTTTTGGTAAGCCTGCTTTTGACTATTTTGAATGGCATATTTATGCATTCAAATCTCTCATGTAATTATATATTACAGTAGCCTATTACTTCACAAGGTTAGATATTATACACTTACTCAATACATATTAGTGTTATGCTCCAATTTCAGTCTCCTTTGGTGTTAATTTTGCATGTTTGATTAGCAATTTTGTGAGTGTAATTGTTCTATCTCTTGGGTTCAATTTACACAAAATTTCCTTTATAAAAATATCAGCAATATTAATAGCCTTATATGTATATTTTATTGGAATAAAGTGGGTTTCCTTACTCAGTTTATCTACCACAGCCATGATTGAATCATGTTTTTTAACATTTTTAGGTAACCCAGTTATGAAATCCATACTGAGAATTTCCCATTTCCATTCCTGAATAGGTAATGGATGAAAAAATTGAGGGGATGCTAATGTTTAGACTTTATCTGTTGACATTCAATACATCGTGTTAAATATTCTTCTACTTCCTTTTTCATATTAGGCCAAAAGAAATCCTTACTTGTCATGGTAATCATTTTCTGATATCCAAGCTATCTTGAATAAGGTCTTTTATGTAATTCATCCATAATAACTAATTTAATATCCTATGAATTAGGTATATATAAAATTCTTTTCAGTAATTTAATAACCCCATTTCATTCAAACTAAAATCTGTTTTTACTCAATTTACTTCATTTAATGCGGTCTTTTATTTTAAATTCTGATACTCTTTATCAATTTTTTCTACACTTTTAATTTTATCGTCTAAATTTGTTTCATACCTGCTACTTGCTATTTCATATAGAAAATTAGCATGATGACTTAGAGCGTCTTCCACTTTATTCTCTTTTCCTTTTATATGTTTTATTTCAAAATCGTATTTGCTTAAAAATGATAACCACCTAGCTTGTTTAGTGCAAGGTTCTTGTTGATCGAATAAGTATTTTAAACTTATATTATCAGACACTAATAAAAATATCCTTCCTATGAGATAGTGTCACCACATTTTAAGTGTATGAATGATAGCAGCTAACTCTAGATCATGAGTAGCATAATTCTTCTTGTGTTATTTTAGCTTCCTAGATTCATAGGCTATGACATAATTTTCCTGAATTAGTACTCCACCTAGACCTTGTTTGCATGTGCCCGTACATACAACAAAATATTTAAATGGATCAACAATTTTTAGAATAGGATTTGTCGTTAATAAGTGTTTTAATTTATTATAGCTCTATTCACATTTTTTGTTCCAATTAAATTTTTACCTTTCTTTTGTAAGGAAGTTATAGGGTATGCTATCTTAGAAAGTCCTTCAATGAATTTACGGTAGTATATAGTAATCCCCATAAATGAACTTATATCAATTATGTTCTTGGGGACAGGTTATTCATTGATAGCTTTAATTTTATCAGGATCTCTCGGTATCCCATCCTTGGGCACCACATGTCCTAGATATTGAAAAAGTCACAGTTACTAAACTTGGCAAACAATTGTTGTCCCCTTAACACTCGTAGGATTATTTTTAAATGTTCTTCATGATCTTGTTTATTTTTAGAATAGATTAATATGTTGTCGATAATGAAAACTACAAATTTATCTAAGTATTTACTTAATATATTATTCATTAAACACATAAAATATGTTAGGGCATTACGTTAAACTCATAATGACCATATCTGGTTCTAAGAGCATTCTTAAATATATCCTTGTGCTTGATCTGTACTTGATGGTATCTAGATCTCAAGTCTATTTTTGAAAATATGGCTGCCCCTCAAAACTGATCAAATAGATCGTCAATATGAGTGTTGGAGAAGCCCGCCAACAAAGCTTAGTCGACAAGGGTTCCCGCTCTGTCAACGCCCTGCGGTGAAATCTCCCTGAGCACCAGCCCAAACAGGTTTTACCCTACCCAGCAACGTCTACAGAGCAAACGAGGTCTCACCCAAGGCTTTCAAGGGAGAGCTATCAGAACCAAGTTTTCGACAGTGGAGAAGGAGGACATGGGGATCCGACAGAGGGAGATCGTAACTTATTCAATCCTCATACAGTATCAAAATATCACAACATTATTCAAATAGATCGTCAATACGAGTGTTAGAGAAGCCCACCAACAAAGCTTAGTCGACAAGGGTTCCCTCTCTGTCGATTCCCTGTAGCGCAATCTCCTTAAGCACTGGCCCAAACAGGTTTTACCCTGCCCGGCAATGTCTGCGGAGCAAACGAGGTCTCACCTGAGGAGTTCAAGGGAGAGCTGTCAAAACCGAGTTTTTGACAATGGGGAAGGAGGACATGGGGATCCGATAGAGGGAGATCATAACTTATTCAATCCTCATACAGTATCAAAATATCATAGCATTATTCAAGGAACATTATATCGCATCAAGCATAAATTATAACAACTTAAAACCAATATATTGCATTGATATAGCAGGATAAAATGGAATCACATCTATAACATGTCATTTTAACAAATCAGAGTCGCAGCATCACAACAGATCTATAAAAATAGACAAGAATTGAACCATACACATCGCATCTTATATTAATCTTATGCAAATAAACCACATTACATAATCCTTCTCCAAAACTGGAGACTGCATACATAAAAAAGAAGCCCAGATAAAATCACAATCGAGACAGGAAAGTCTCCATAACACAGATTGCACTAGATCTTATCCCTTACAATCATGCATGCAATACAATTGTTCACAATTGCTCATCTCTCTCCCTATCACTCTCAAAATAGATCTATAAATAGGCTTATGCCTTTACATCAAGGGTCCACTAATAACTGACTTCTAACCGCTACTGACCTATTGCAACAAAACATGGTCAAAATATACATAAAATATTCAAATACAGTTATTTTCCTGCTTATCGCGCCAATATTCCCTTGTGCGGTACTGCATGAGCTTGCATAGCTGTCGCGTTGCTGCACAAGTCACTCGCTCCAAACCCCTTGCCAACAGGCCCCCAACACAGTTTTGTGGCTCGCCCTTAATCCACGTCAAGTAGACATGGTGTGTGTCGAAGTCTTGTCCTTAAAATATTCAAACTGCCGTGTAACTTCACGAACCTGCAGCTGGACTTTACTGGTGATACTTTGACAATTAGTCAAAGTTTGCTAGACAAGGTGTTTCTCAGTAGCCTTGTTGTCGACCATTTGTCGATTCTCTTGAACGGCCTGAAGCGTGGCAATGGCCTTAACAACCAATTGGCCACCAATTTCTTGGAATTCATCAAGCTGCTCATGACACTTTTGTTGGAATTCTTATGCATGGGCAGCTCACTGCTGTAGATCCTTCAGCTCTGTGGCCCAGGTGATCTGTACCATCAAGGGCATGGCCTTGAGTGACATCTTCACGGTTGTCAACTGACCCTCTGCCTCTTGCACCTGCGCAATCAGCTGATCAAGTTGCTCATCCTGAACAATACTTTCCAAAACTGTGTGGTTGTCTCCATAATAGTTTTAGCCTCTTGCTCCACAGTGCCGAACTAAGTGGTAATTTCTTCAAAGGAGTTCTTACACTTCACCACCTGCTTCGGTGGAATTATGTGTTGTACTTGGGCCTGGAGCAGTAAGTTAGTGTCCTGAAGGTGAACCAGAGTCTTCCCAATCACTTGGCCTTTTTTACTAGGGTGAGCGCTAAGGTGTCGTCAAACATGTTCTAGAAGGCATCATAAATCTCCTGCTCAACTTCGTTGCACCTTGGACACAGCTGCACCTGTTCAACAATCAGACAGTCTTGTGCATTCTTGAGGTTGGTAATCTCTTCGGCAGCCTTTCGCTGCAACTCAACCTGTTTTGCCTTCAGCTGGTTGATTTCTTGTAACTTCTCCTCTACTAACTGTACGCAGACCTGGTGCAACTCCTCTGCTTCCTTCCGTAGCTTCGCAATGGTATTCCTGGACTGAACATAGCCCTCATTCAACTCTATTTTTCATGCCTCCAATTCTAATGTGGCACCATGTTGTAACTCAACCAACGCTAGAGCTGACAATTTTTTCAGATCCAACATCACACTCTGGATCGGGTGCAGTTGCTGGTGCACTTCTTCATTGCCGACATCGATTGCAATCGAGGGAACTTGCACGTTCCTAGCCTGAGGATCAGTGTTGATCGACGGGCTGTCCTGCAGCAAAGGTCTCGCGAATGGTTGCTTGGACACAATATAAAAAATGGACTCTAATCTACTTCTTACCGCACCATATTATTTGTGGTTGGATTCATGGATCATCGTAGTGGCAGTCGTAGATGAATTTGTGATGGCATTGATAAGCCGCTGCAGTTGGTCTTCCATCCCCATTTTGGTACCATTGTCGGCCTCGTAATCCTACCGCCACTTAGTGCATGTCTCCTCCCGCATCCGCTATGCTATATCTTCAGGATCCGTTGATGACACATTTTCGGAGTCATGGGTGCTCAATTCTTGTGGGACAAGGTCTTCAGGGACCCCTGGGGGTAGCTCCTTATCTAACTCCTCTTGTCTTACTAGGACGCGCCAGTCTCCTAGCCAATCTTGCACAATAGCGTCCAACTCTTCTGTGGTGACCTTATAAGGAAATGGTATCCACTGTCGATAAGAATCCTGCTTGGCCTGAATATGAAGGGAGTGGGGTCCAATAGCAAATTGAAGAATCAGTTGATACCTGGCCACAGCGTAGGGAGAAACTCTAGCCTATAGCAACAAAAACCACCTGCAATGTTTCCCAATAGATTCAAAAATAAAGAGCACAATCGGTTTGGCGATTGGGTTCTTTGACCCACCATAGGTTCTGATAGCGGGCACTGTGGCAATCCTTAACTGCCTCAACTGCCATTGGTTGGTAGTCCTCTGGTTCCATCCAAGCAACAAGAGTGATGAGAATCAAAATCCAACTATAACAAAAAGGCCGCCTGGTCTAAGCATCAAGTGCATCTTCAAGCAACTGATTCAACAAAAATAAATACCAATTCATTTGTACCCCTCGGCACATTTCTAGGAACATGCGACAACCCTCGAATTGCATTGGACTAGGTGATTTCTGCAAACAACCTTGCTGGCTAAAATTCTTGTGCCAATGTGCACTGTCTATGAATTGATACCGTCAATGCGATAAGCCCAACCATCCCATTGTAACCCGAAGCGCTCCTTCAACTGCTTCGCAAGTTGCTTATCCATATCTCTTCCATGAATATATTGCGTTGGGTCCTCCCTAGCCTTAGGAAAACCAGTAATACTTGCAATCAAGTCGACGGTTACAAGGATTGTCATATTCAACCAAAGCGTCCCTCCATGGAAACATGCCAACAATTTCTTCACACATGCATGTGCTTTATTCAAACGGCCAAAATGGGGCATATTAATGAGCCCCAACAACCCAGACTTCTCTAATCCACTGGCCCATGGTTTCGGAATACGTTGAATGGGACCACCAGGCATCATATGGATATATTCATATGGCTAGTCCTAGACATCTTTAAGAAAAAGCAGGTCGTGATCGTCGAACTTGAGCCTGATCAACGTAGGGATAATGTCGACTGAGCATGCCATCCCTTCCAGTAGCGCTGGCAACTTAGGCAGGTACTTCTGATTCTTCGATGGTTGTCATGGCTTAGCTCCTAGATGCATAGGAGTGACGTAACCCAAAATATCATTCACCGAGACACCCGAAGGTGCCATGGACTCAACAGCTCCTGATCTCGATGACCAAGTCTTTGCAGTGCCTTCTCCGTGCACCTTCACAGACGTGCGAGTTTACCTTTTCTCTGGTGGCATAGGATTGGGTCGCTGCATCTGTCGCTTCTACTTTGGAATGGACGATGAACCCACTGGCATACTCATGACTTTTGCTTCCATAGACATGGGCCAAACGGGGGACTCGTATTCACTTGAAATTTTAATAGCGTCAAGGCCGCTCAGCATCCCTTACCCCTCAAAGCCTGAACTAACTCTCAATAGCTCAAACTACACTACACTCAACACTCTGTTTAATATTTGCACAAAATTCACCTTCTATCTCTACTCTTTGCAACTAAACAATGCCATCTGATGCATCCCGCGCAGTGTTTTATATCCATTTCCAATTCCAAATCCATCATTACCAAATCTAACTTCATCATTATTGCCAAATCGGATAGTAATGATGCCAAATCCACCGGCGATCTTATGCTTCTAATGATCGGATCGTCCATTAATGTGAGTTTCCTCAACAAGCATCGCCAGCCAATTGTTTTAACAACCTGCATTTATTACTTGATTTGACCACCCCACAGCCTAACAACTATCTCAAAGGGTCAACCGACTATCGCTAACAATTGTAACCTTGCACAGCCTCTCCCTCATGGATCGCATTATGCTGCTAAACTAAAATTCTTATTATCATGTTTTTTTTTTTAAACCTCAGGTGGTGCGCATCGCCGGTCCTGTTCTATAGGGGTTCAAGTGACTCCCCGTTGATGAGTTTTGGCAACATTGTGCCATCTAACTATTGTAACTGAACTGCACCACCAAATGTAATGGACTGAATAATATAGGGACCTAACCAATGCGTTTGTAACTTACCCGGATGCGTGATAAACTTATTGTCATATAACAACACCAAAACTCCTATCACAAACTATTTATGCTTAATATGGTGATCATACCATGCCCTCTTTCGATCCTTCACAACCTATTGGTGGAATCCTGCGATGAAATGATCTTCTTCAAGTTGAATCAACTACGCAGCACATTCTTCTAATTTTGTTGCATCATCCATACCCATCGCTACGGCAATGCGCAAGTTGGGAATGATATACTCCATAGGAATGACTGCCTCTTTCCCATAAACCAACTTAAATGGTGTCAGACCTGTTATTTGTTTTCAAGTAGTGCGATAGGCCCATAGAACTACAGGAATTTTTAAGTCCTAGTCATTGTGGTTAACGTTACATACCTTGATCAGTGTTGTCTCCAAAAAAAATTTGAAGGCCTCAACGGTACCATTTTCCTATGGATGGTAGGGTGTACTCTTCTTATGTTGTATCTAGAGCTCTTCAGTTAGTGCTTTTACCATCTGGTTGACAAAGTGACTGCCTTGGTCACTCATCAGGATTATAGGACACCCAAATCGCATCACAATGTTCTCAAAAATAAACTAGGTTGTCGTCGTAGCAGTACAATCAATGACTGGTGCAGCCTCTTCCCACCTATTTAGGTAATTAGTTGCAGTAATAATATAATGGGAGCCAGTGCACTTACCTGGAGGATTGATAGGACCCATAAATTCAACAACCCATTTATCAAATGTTTGGAGAGTCACCTATGGCACCAGCGGCATCTCATCCCTCCGCTATGGTTTACCAACTCATTGGTAGAAATCACAGCTCCTTGCATAGTCTATGGCATCATTATGCAATGTAGGACACCATAACCCAACACGCAACACTTTTCATGTAGTAGCATGGCCTCCATAGTGACCTTCCATGATTCCTGCATGCGCTTCTTCTAGAATGGGACCCTCCTCATGCAGTAAGATGCACCGTCACAATATTTCATCTGGTCCAAGTTTATATAGTTGTCTAGCAATTAGTTGAAAATCAGAGGCTTTTATGACCAGTTGTTTCTTTTGGCTAATCGACATGTCTACTGGGGCGACACCAGTAGACAAATACTAAAAAATTGGTGCATAGTGATCATCTGCGACTTCAACTTGGAACAATTGCACATCTAGCAAGCCATCATCAATATTGGTTGGTTCTTCACCATTCTCAACATGCGACAGATGATCCAGACCAGCATTCAACCATCCTAGCTTTAGCATTATTTCAAAATCAAACTCTTGGAACAAAAGCAACCACCTATAGATTCTCCCCCACAACACAAGCTTATTAACTAGGTATTGCAAAGTAGAATGATCAGTGAACATCTTGAAGCGTCCACCCAACAAATAGTGCCTGAATTTTTGCAGAGCATAAACCATCGCCAGGCCTTCCCTTTCAGTCATGGTATAATTTCATTTGGCAAATGATAACTTTCTACTGGAATATGCTATTGGATGATCCAAGTCGCCTTCACCTGGCTGCGCAATAACAACCCCTAGCGTAGTAGAAGAAGCATCAACATGCACATGGAATTCTTTATTCCAATCGAAGAAAACTAGTATTGGTGTAGAGGCCATCTTGGCCTTCAGGGTGTCGAAGCTTCCTTAACATTGCGGAGTCCATTCAAACGTAGTTTCTTTCTTTAATAGATTTTCCATGGGCATAGTAATCACAACGTATCCTCTAATAAACTTGCGATAGTAGCCCGTATGTCCCAGTGTTGCTCAGAGCATCTTTACATTCATTCACGGTGGTAAACTGAGGATCAACGCAATCTTTGCCAAATCAACCAACAGACCTTCTTTGCATACAATGTGACCAAGTAGTATGCCAAAGGGTGCATAGAAAATACATTTTTTTGAATTCAATGCAATCTGATGCTGTCTACACCATTCTAGCATCAATCGCAGATTGTCCAGATGGTCTTTAATCAGGCCATAAACAGTCCAGTCATCCATACATACCTGCAAGAATTTCTGAATAAAATATTTAAATACAGTAACAACTACCTGGGAGAATATAGCAAGTGCATTCTTCAGCCCAAATGGCATGATGATATATTGGAAACAGCCCCACTCGGTGACAAATGTGGTCTTATGGTGATCCTCCTTTGCAATCTGGATCTGGTGGTATCCCGAAAAGCCATATGTGAATGAATATACCTCCTAGCCACCTACGCCTTCCAGGACTTCATCTGTAAAAGGGGTCGGGAACGATTCATGCACACATGCATCATTCAACTTTCTCAAATCGACACAAATGCGGATTTCGCCAATCTTCTTATCTTGGACCACCATTGGGCTTATCCACTCTGATTCTTCTACAGGTTCAATGATCCCAACGTTGAGCATCCTATCGATCTCATCTTTTACGTGATCCTTATATCATGGGTTCAATCTATACGGCCTCTGGCGTACTGGTTTTGCATCTGGCTTGAGTGGAATCTTCATTTCCCCTAAATCACCGAGTATCCCCTTCATTTCTGAGAATTGCATTGGAAAAAGGTCCTAGAATTCATGCAGTAGATCTGTGACTTTGGCCATCGTCTCTTCACCCCAATAGTCTCCAGCATTAGCAAATTTCATATTTTATGCCAACCGAATGTTAACTTTTCAGATCCTCAGCGGCTGGTTCATCGAGTCTGTCGGTATGTCGAGAGCCATGACACCATAGCTTCCTTCAGACTTTAGAATATTAACATTCTGCAACTCGTCATCATCTTCAAGTTCCCTAGACAAGTTGTAACATGTCATCATGGATTGGATAGAGCAATGTGCATGAGGATCAATAGGGTATGCAACAGGGATGACTTCTAGTACTACATCATGGATAATGTGTAAAGCATTACATACCTCAGGGTTGGCATCCTGGAATCTAAATGTTTGCACAAAGCAAACTGGAAACTCCTCCCAAGTGGTAATGGTTCTACGCAATTCGGCTGCCACATACCAAGATCTTGGAATTTCTTCAAGAGTTTGAATAAAAGCATGAACCCACTCATCCCTGGTTCGCGATGTCCATAACATTTGACATTCAATTAAATGATGGGCGAGGTCATTTCGTCCATCATATCTCCCAGCATGATAGACCTCTATATCACCAAAGAGAACCATCATCAACCTATGGCACTGCTCCCAGTCATGGATCATTTGCTGGTGTGTCGCCCACCATCAAGTCGGAGTAGCCTTCAGTGCTACATCAAGAGCCAGTATCCTTTGAGGTTCAAACACCTTTTATTCAAATTCTTGGAAGAACTCAGATAGTCCCAATAGACCCTCGTAAATGGGTAACTCGACAATCTTAGTTGCAACATGTCAGATAGATTGTGTAATCAACCCACATTTTCTGAATGATACCTCATGCAACTGATTCTGCCAATTTTTTAGAGCATCATTAGAGTTGGAGGATGTGAAACTTGTGTTGCGCCATCCAAGTTCACCATTGATAGTAGGGTGTATATAGTCCTCAGAGATGTTATAAGCATGATCCCAACTTCTCCCGACTTCATCCTTTACCGGTTCAATATATCGTCGTCCTTCCTGAGGGTCCATAGGAGCAATGACCCTAACATGCTGGTTTTCAAATGTCATAACAAGTTTTTGGAAGTTGATAACTGCCATGCTATCATTAACCCATCCAATTCCTAGTAGCGTAGGATAGGAACCACCATCTCCTACAACTTCTATTACGTCAAAGTTAGCATGTGTTTTCATACCTTCAATGTCGACAACCAAGTTTGAAACACAACCAATGGGCTGAACCTTCACCTAGTTTGCTAAACGTAGCTGTACCGGTGACCATCCCAACATTGGATTCCCCATCAATTTCCAGGTTTTCTTTGTCAAGATGTTTACATCTGATCCAAGGTCCAAAATGATCGAGTCAACCTCATAATCTCCAATCTGGACATTCATCCTCATCTCCTTACTGGTCTTCCTTTTTTGCAAGGAATTCACAGTGGAATCCTTCAGTGTTTTATCCGGGAGGTGTAATAATGCCTCGAGCTCGACAAGGGCATTTGAGTCCCTTGCCAATGATAGACAGCTCTCAAATAACTTGTGCAAGGTACCTTACTACCGTGATGGTCCTGCCTCTGTAGATGGATCAAAAGAAAATGGAATATCAACAATTGGTAACTTACCCGGATTTCTTCTAATTTCATTATTTTCGTCGAAGAAGGTATCTTTCTCTGTCACAATATCAAATGCGACCTTCTTCTTACCAGTGAGCCGAACTTGTAGCTGTGGTCCATCATCTCCAGTTTTCACACCAGCGCAAGTGATAATCCCAACATCGACATCCTTCATCCATGACTCAGCCTGAATAGTGGTGACTATCGATCCCTGGTTCAAAGGCAGGTTCTGATTCAATGGTTGATTCATCAGTTGGTTCTATGTATGAGGTGGGTTTTGAGTCGGAGTCTATGGTGGGACCTGGTTCTACATTATCGGCTGGTTCTTGACTTGGAATGCCGGCTAATTCTGATTCTGCGCATTCTGTAACTAGGGAATTTGTCTTGCCTTCCATTTTGAAATCAAATAAGGGAAACATTCAACATTATGATCGTTGGTTGCATAGTATGTGCACTACACATGAGGGCACTCTCTCTGGTAATGCCCAAACACCCCACAGGTATAGCACTAAATTGATTCACAACCTCATCCTCCCCCGAGGCCAAATCCTCCTCCTCGACCTCTAAACCCTCTACGGAATCCTCCTCGGACTCCTCCTTGCTGAAAATGCAGCTGGGCCATTTATTGCTGTGGTGGGTTAGGTTACTACTGAACATATTTTGCGGCTTGAACATATTGCGGTTGATTATACTGGAGTCATAGTGCTTGGTTATACTATGGTTGTACCACCATTTTCGGTTGTGGTG
The DNA here is from genome assembly GCA_001517045.1 of Pseudotsuga menziesii. Lineage (NCBI taxonomy): Eukaryota > Viridiplantae > Streptophyta > Pinopsida > Pinales > Pinaceae > Pseudotsuga > Pseudotsuga menziesii. The sequence continues at coordinate 21,274 of LPNX010881085.1, read as the reverse complement.
TGAACTATGGCTGCACCATAAACTGTTGTTGTGGTTGCATAGGGACAAACTACAATGGAGGTGATGGCATATACGGTACCTGTGCTATTGGTTGTACTACTTGTGGCTATGCTTGTGCTGTCCAGGGATCCTTTCCTTTTACAAAGTAGGAATCATGCGTTCTTTCTTGAATTAAATCATAAGCATGACAGTTTTTGTCGTCATGTCCAACTGACTGAAAAAATGTACAGTACAAACTTTCTGCCTTGGTAACCATCTTCTGCATATAGTCACAGTTCTTGTGTTGATGCCCATAGACCCGGCAAATGTGACACTATGGTGTGCCAACACCACTCAATGAGTTCAAGGCTCCTGACAGCAAATAGTTTCAAAATGTCGGAAAAGTATCCTTGGTATGTCCTCTTGCATGGAAATGGGTGCACGAAAGATCATCACAATATTACTTAGCCTTTTTGATGTCTTGAAATTGTAGCGTTAAATTGGCTAACTGTGCCTTAATCTGATTCATTCCAACAGCGGTTTCCCCTACCAGTGATGCCTCTAATTTCATCGCAGTCTCCAGATCCTTGCTCTGCGTCGTAATCTTTTCCTGCATTAATGGTTGTCAGATATGTGGGACAAGCACTGCAATAAACCATTCTTTATGTTGAACATCGCTCATCTGAAAACTGACTCGAGACATCAATGTATTAAATCCCTGATCAAAATCCCGAATTGTTTCATTGGGGAATTGTTTCATCTCTTTCGATTCATTAATGTACTGAGCTTCGGATTTCAGCTTCTTAAATTCATCAAATAGCCCTGTTCTGATCTCGTCTTGTGATTTTGTAGTACCTCCCTGAGGCACCCGTGTGAATCTCATAAACCATTCCAATGCACGGCCCCTCGGAGTAGTGGCTAACTAACTTTTCTTGACATCATCATCAATAGTTTGTTAGGCACTCCATATCGCTTCGCATAAGAACCAGTATTGTTCTGGATCGTCGGTTCCATTTCCATTGAATATTGGTAATTTCTTTTGGTCTCCCACCATTATTGACCTTCTTCCCCCTACTATTGCTCTATTTCTATACTGTTGCTGACACGTCGGGCAAGTCGACATAGAATGCGTGTTCCTTCCTTGTGGTGGAGCAGTGTGCGAAGGAGTAGGCACGTTACTGTTGGGGTTCGATCCTGTCATTCTTCTAGGTGTAGCCTGGTCCTGTATGTCCTTGTCATCACAAAAGGGTCGCTTCGTCCCGTGTGGTTATTCTTCACGGTATCGCACTTCGACTTCAACAGGACCTTCTCCCATCCTCTGCCTCTTTTCTTGAAACCTTTCTCCTCCCCTTGTACAACCACTTGTTTCTTCAATGAATTTTACATTCTCACCAGAACTCATGCCCATCTACCCCTTATTCCCTTATGCATTTCCATCGTGGTGCCTACATCCCCCGCACACCAGAGTTCCACTACTCTTGGTCCATCTTTAGGATACCCTTTTCACAGACTAGTTGCTTAATCGACAGTTGTAGCGACAATAGGAACCTTCCACAAGGTCCACTAAAAAACTCCCTTTTCACCTCACTGAAATATTTATTAGTATCAACAACAAACTCAGTGATATCACCTTTCAAGATACTATCCAACCATACCTCGACTGTCCATGATTCCTTGTTGCTGGTTTCTTGCAGCACCCGAATTAATTCTAGGGTCCAGGATGTCAAATCTCCTCCTTGAAAGTTTGTTTTCCGCTTAACAAACTTTTCTAACCATTCATGCAAGAGCACAAGGAATTCACAAAAGAACCATTCATGAGGACCGTCGTGGATATATCTATCCAATCAGTGTCCCGTCGACAACTTAGGATTCTGGTTTTTAGTTTCAGCAAACTCCCGCAACTTCAAATCAAACCATTCCTCGATCTATGATCAATTCGGATGCCAAAACATATCCCCCTCCTATTTGCGACTCGGTCTTGACAATGGAACCATTTTTTGGCGAATCCCACCAACAAATCTTAGTCAAAAGGGGTTCCTGCTATGTCGATGCCCTACGGCGCAATCTCCCTAAGCAATGGCCTAGATAGGTTTACCCTTCCTGGCAACGTCTGTGGAGCAGACGAGGTCTCACCCGAGGCATTCAAGGGAGAGTTTTCAGAACCGAGTTTACAATAGTGGGGAAGGAGGACATGGGGATCTGACAGAGGGAGATCATAACTTATTCTATCATACAGTATCAAAATATCGCAGCATTATTCAGGGAACATCACAGTGCATCAAGCATAAATTATAACAACTTAAAACCAACAGATCGCATTGATATAGTAGGAGAAAACTAAATCACATCTTTAACATGTCATTTTAACAAATCATAGTCGCAACATCACAACATATCTATAACAATAGACAAGAATTGAGCCATGTGCATCACATATTATATTAATCTTGCACAAATACGCCACATTACATAATCTTTCTTCAAAACCAGAGACTGCATACATTAGAAAGAATCCCAGATAAAATCATAGTCGAGACAGGAAAGTCTCCATAACACAGATTGCACTAGATCTTATCCCTTACAATCGTGCATGCAATACAATTGTTCATAACTGCTCATATCTCTCTCTATCACTCTCAAAATAGATCTATAAATAGGCTTATGCCTTTACATCAAGGGTCCACTAATAACTGACTTCTAACAGCTATAGACCTATTGCAACAAAACTTGGTCAAAATATACATAAAATATTCAAAAATATTTATTTTCCCGCTTATCACGTCAATTTGCCCTTGCATGGTACCACGTGAGCTTGCGCAACTGCCGCGATGCTGCACAACTCACTCGCTCCAAACCCCTTGCCAACAACGAGGCAGAGGATATTGATTTTTAATTGTCATTTTATTTAGTTTTCTATAATATATACACAACAGTAAAGTGCCATATTTTTCTCTACAAACAAAACCAGTGCTCCCCAAGGGGAAACACTAAGTCGAATGTATGTTTTATCGATTGATTCATGTATTTGTGATTTTGATTCAATAACCTCTACTATAATCATCCAATAGTGAACCTTTGATGCTAGTACTTCCCCTGGTGCCAAATTAATTGTAAAATCTATCTCTCTTTTCAAAGGTAGTACGAGAATCTCTTCTGGAAATATATCTTTAAAGTCTTTTAAAATTGGTATGTATTCTACATTAAGTTGATTATATTTCTCTTTTTCGTCCATTATGTAAACTATAAAAAATTTGAAACTTTTACGAATAGACCTATTCATTTCTAAGACTGAAATTTCTCTTATGGTGACTTTCCTGGGAATCCCTTTTACAAAAATAGTATTATTACCTTTCTCATCCAAAGAACAGAATGTTTTAGCATAGCAATTTAAAATAACTCGATGTTTCTATAATTATTCCATTCCTATTAGTAAATCATAAGATCCTAGAGGTAAAATATTTAAATCAACATGTGTTTTTAAACCATTCATAATAAAATCACACTTTTTCACAAAGCTAGTTACTTTTCAATTTGTACCTGCAGCAAGTTGAACTAACTAAGATTTTTCAAATTTATCTTGGTGTAACTTGTATAGCTCTACAATTCTTGGAGATACATAACTTAGACTTGCACCTATATAAATAAATATAGAAATGGGTTTATCTTTTAACATACCTTCGATTTCGACCGTAGATGTTTGATGATATGCTTTCTTGTTCTACAATGCTGCATTGATTCTAGGCAAGCTCCTTGCTATATATTCCACTATAGTAGATCCTTGAATTGAAATTAAGACTTTTTCTTCTTACAAGACAATATTTAAAGTAATGCGGTTCACCACATTCTCAACATTTTAATGGTTCCCTTTGTGCAATATTTTTATTAAAGGCAGTGGGTATTACCATTTCTTTTATTGCTGCGGGATTTTGTTGTTTATAATTTTTAAAATTATTCCCTTAGTATCTCCAATAATTATTTCCATAATTCTTATAAAACTTAGTACCTTTCTTTTTTTGTTCAAAAATTTCACGTATTTTATTTTTCAATTAGGTATTTTCTCTCATTTGTTTTTATTTTGATCATAGCAAAAAAAAAAATTCCCATGGCCTCTTCCAAAGTTTTCGGATTATCATATTCGATTCTCTCTTTAAACATAGGTAAATAGCTAAGGAAACTCTGAAGAAAAAAAAAATTCATCAATAATGTAAGTTGCATAACGTAATAAACTTAAAAATTTGCTGCAAAGTTCCTTCATAGTCATTACACCTAATCGTAATTTATAGAATTCTTTAGTTTTTTCCTCATAATACTCTTCCTATAAATATTTTATTTTGAAATATTTCTTAAAAGTTTTCCAAGTTACATAACATTCTTTAATGTTGTTCAATTTTGTTATATGTTTCCACCAGATATCAACCTTTCCTGTCAAAATTTAAATTTCCATTTCGCTTTTAGTTTGTCAAAATAATTATAGATCTGGAAGTACTTCTTCATATCAGATAGCCAAGCTTCAGTTTCTTCTCCCTTTTTCGATTTCTCCATTGAACATAGGAGGTTTGAACTTTTTAAAATCACCAGTAATATCTTCATACAGCTTTTATTTCTTTTTATGTTGATTACTATCGCTACTTTCACTAGAATATTTATACTTTTCATTACTATGTTTAGATGATTCTTCACTTGAAGATTCAGTCTCATGATGACAAAATTCTAGTTTTCTTAACTTACGTTTATAAGGTGCAGTTATTTGCATATTTAATTAGGGTCCTATATTCTTTTATTCTTCATTACTATGCAATTTAGTTAGTTGAACATTATTTAATTCTTCTTGTGATTTTAAAATGCATTCATTATCTTCCTTAACTTGTTGCAAGTCTACCTTTAAATCTTTTACTGTTTGTAGGAGTTCATATGGGTTATCATTCCTACTTTCATTCAGATTCACCTAGATTTCCTTGTCTCTAATATTACCTTCTTCATTGTTTTATGAATCTTTAGGATGTGATTCTCCTTCAGCAGAAATTCCCACATCTTCCATGATTCCTACAAAATCAAGGTTATTCTTCTCTTTCTGTTTGCAAAGAGAGTCAAACCATAACAATAGAATTAGTTTTCTGGTTTATATTAGTTTGAGTGTTGGGATTTTCAAGACAAGTGTTGTAACTGTGCTCTAATACCATTATGTCACAAACCCATAAATTACATAAATAAATAAATAATTTTTTTATAATTGATATACTTATTTGTCGTAAAGTGTCTTCTTAGTCATAAGATACTTTATACATATTGGCATGGATAAATTTAAATGGCTTCTTACTTGTTTGACGACAGGGATTTGTTGTCTATCTGACGTTGACTCCCAACATGACGACAACCGGGTTTACAACCCTTGCCAGGGTGATATGTTAAAGTGTTTAAGAAAATGAAATGTTTTTTTTGTTTACCTAGGATTAAATCCTACAATTTGGACTTGAGTCCCAACATATATTTTACCAAACAAATGCTTAAAGTGTGATGCTACGTTTCTTGACTTAAGTTACATAAGGTGTTGGAAAAGGTTATAGCCCCATGAGATTTACATGCGATGAGGGATGATAGTACAAGGTATGACTAAGTTTTTAGAACTTATGCCAAAGTTGGCATGAGGCCACGGGAGCGACAAGGTGGAGGCTAGCTGCAATAAATAAGGGTTTTAATGAGGTTTTTAATATCCTGTCATAAGCCTTGGCTGGGAGTTGACAACACAACCAAGCATAATGAATGAAAATGTCGACCTCGCATGATTTTTGTGTAAATAGGTGATCATGGCACTCCATCTGTACCTTTCCCTACCTTTGTCATTGGAAACATATTTTAGGGTTTTACTAATGCATTCACTTGGTCGTAATGATTTTTTTCTGGATTACGTTGGTGGTTGCTGGAGGTTTTGCTCGAAAACTCCATGGTGCTTGGTTGTGACCATGCTTTCCATTTGGCAAGTATGCAATTGCTTACTTGGTTTATACACTATGTTTTTAGAGATTTTTAAAGGTGTTTACTAGTGTTTAATGGCCACATGGATGCCATTTTATTCTCTACATAGTCTCATCCATATCTTGTTCTTCATGTGTTAATGTGGAGAACTTGGGTTCTTGCCTTCAATTTATGGAAGAGGGCTTCCCAAACCTGCAAGGGTTGTAATAGGTATGAAGTTATCAATTCCAGTGTTTCACTCTTTACTTCAATAAGGAATTTTCGTAGGCTTAATAGAGCTAACTCGACTCGGTTTTGTTTGTGCAAGGAAGAGGAAAGAGAGGGGATCTAGGAGGAGAAAACCATTAGCCCTCTAATAATTTAGTGAAGGTATGACTCTCTACTTGTACATTTATTTATTTGAAATTTGATTTTTACAACTAAGGAAAATGTATTAATGTTTTACTTCTCTATTTTGGTAGGTGAGCCTAGGGTGCCAACGAATGGTCACCCAAACATTTGGTATGATCATGGCCTTATCATCACGACCCAAACCCTCTTTCAAAGGTAATATTTTCCTTCTATATGCATAGGGTTTAGGGTTTTGAAGAAGGTTATCATTACTTACAGTTTGCATTTATATACAGGTTACGAAAGGATACTAGATAACCTTTAAAGATTTTTAAAAGTAAAGGGAGGGTTGGTGCACCGGACATACAAGAGTGGCGACATGGTTACCTCCTCTCAATATCAATATTACTCTATCCTCTGGTGAGGAACCCTATCCCTAAGCTTTGTTTATCAAAAACCAATTTCATGCATTATATAACTACAATGCATACTAATGCTAGTAGGTTTTCCTTTGTGCATGAATAAAATGACACAACTCCTTTAACTATGCACTAGATTCATTGCTTCAAATTCAATAAATTCCTCCATTTGAATGTAAGCGGGTAGGGTGAGTTCTAGGATTACTCTGTTTCGGAGTATTGGGAAAAAGAAGGGCTTATACCCTCTCGAATTTAAGATAAGTTTAATGAATGAAAAGTTTGGTCTGTAATTCGATTTGGAAAATTTGTCAGGAAATTTCAACTCAAAATGGGCCTCCTAAGGAAAATAATAAAATAATAGTTAAAGTAATAAAATAATATTTATTAATTTTGGAGGAAGAAAAGAAAAAAACAATTTTTTTTTTCGTATTTTCGACATATCTCCCTGTGTTTTTACTCAAATTTCAATTGGGAGAGCTCGTTGGATGTGGAATTAAATTCTGCATCTAACAAGTATCCACACTGCATACTTTTGACGGACACTAGTACTCCAAAAATAAGAAATACATGAAAAACGTGATGATGACATCATCATCGCATTTTTCATGTATTTCTTGTTTTTGAGGTAGAGGGGTCTGTCAAAAGTATGCAGAGTGGGTACTCGTTGGATGAGGAATTTAATTATGCATCTAGGGAGCTCTTCCACTCAAAATTTGAGTAAAAACACAGGTAGATATGTCGAAAATACAAACAAAAAAAGTAGTTTTTTTATGATACATATCCCCAAATTTATATTAAAAAATTGCTTAAGACCTATACGGTATTTAATATTTAAAGTAATTTCATTGGCTAACACATGGTGACATGGAATTTGAATTAGGGTTGAAAGGCCCATTTTGATTTGAAATTTCCTCTAACAATATGATTTGATAAATGACTATAAAGAGATTTGATTACAACCATCATGGATTATATAGTTTTTTACTTAACTGTTAATATGATTCGGATATGGATCCAATGGTTCTTAGATCTTGATTCGATTTGGTTTTACTATGATTGGATTTCTTAGATCTATCTAATCTTATTTAATTATTTTAGTTCAGATATATTATTTCTATATATATAGTTATTAAAACAAAGACTTATTACTAGTACATGAATTTGTGGTTTAAATATACAAAAATGAAACCTCCGTGGGAAGCCTCTCGGTTCTTCTTATCATATATGTATTTTTCTTGAAGAATAAAGAATACTGGGACATTCTATAGCAGATTTGTATAGTTTACAATTTAAATTTCTTGATGTATTTATAGAAAAAGAAATTGTGATTTCTTCAATTCTGTGCATAAGAAAATTAACTACGAACATAGTATAAAGCAAGAATAATATTTAAACAAGTTAAAAGAAGCTAAATAACCCATTGCATAACCTCAGTTTATAAAAAAAACATACTGAGAATTATAATCTACTTTCATACTCTAATTATCGAGACCAAAGCAATAGATAAATTTAGTAAGGAACCTGTCACCACTGTCGGGAAAACATAACTAAAGATGTCGTTCCTCCCAACCAACTCCTAGAGAAGCCAAAGCTTACTTGCTCCACAACCCCTCAGCCTGTTTGTTGAACCAAAACAACAAATTTGGATCAATGTGCCATCTCTTTGCATCAATAGATTATATTTCCTCATCCATCGCCACCCTCCTGCTCATTCGATTGACATACTATTTTATAGTATTTTTCCTATGACTTGGTCATTTATGAGCCTCCTGCTCTTTAATGCTCAAAAAGGAGTCTTGACCTAAATTTGGGGAAGATGCCCCCTGCTACACTTGAGTTCTCACTCAGTAGCTTTCGCCATTTGTCATTTCCCATTGTGGGTCAGTAAACACTCTTTTAACACCTACTTCAGTTTTAAATCCTCTTAGTTATTTAATTAATCAATAATAATAATTCTGTTACATTTATTTTGACTTCATTTGTCAAAATATTAAAAAAAATATTCAAGGTAAATAAATAATTTAACCAGTGTATTACAATTAATTTAAAAAACTTTATATTATAACCTGAATCACACTATAAAGCTATTTAATTATTAATTAATTAAAACTTTGTATTAAAAAAAATTAAAATAAAGTCATTTAAATTCATTTTCAAGTTGTAATAAATTTAGATTCCATAACAATGAAATTAAAGGGAATGGCTTAAAACATCTATTAGATCAAGGAGCGATCCCCACCATGATTAGTCTCTCATTTGACATGTGGAAAATGACCTACAATGCGAGTTATACTCTCCAAATTCAATTTCTCCCGTGACATGTCAAACCTAGTTGGTATACCCACACATTTTCTAATTTCGATATGTGGACCCGACGCAATTGTATGCTGTATTTGAGGTTGCAGTAGAGTTTTACTATGATCGGTCAGATTGTGTATGGAAAAAACATTTTTTTATGAGTTTTGTTCAAACTCTAAATTGAAATCGTAAAAGATGAGTTAAAAAAACATTTTATTATTTGTTGTGTTGAGAGGTGTTCTACAACTTAGTATTGGGGAGATCTTGTAATGCTTGTCGAATCTTGTATGAAGGAGGTCTTGTAACGTTTGTCGAATCTTGTATGAACGAGATCTTGTAACGTTTGTTACTAAGAAAATAATAAAAACTAAAAAATTTAATTAACCGCCAAAATAAATGTCGGCCAAAACAACAACCTAATATGAGGGAGATCTTGTAACGTTTGTTACTAACAAAAATTAAAAACAAAATTTTTAATTATCCGCCAAAATAAATGTTGACAAAAAAAAACCCTAATATGAGGGAGATCTTGTAACATTTGTCGAGTAACGTTTGTTACTAACAAAATAATAATAATAATAAAATTATCCACACAAAAAATGTTGTCCTTGCACATGGTTTTAAACCCATGCACAATGCCTCCTAAACAACCCATGTTTTTAAAACCATGTGTAAGGCCTCCTAAATCATATACAATAAAACCATGGGTTGTTTATGAGGCATTGCACATGGTTTTAAAACCATGTGCAAGGCCTCCTAAACAACCCATAGTTTTAAAACCATGTGCAAGGCCTCCTAAACAATCCATAGTTTTAAAACCATGTGCAAGGCCTCTTAAACCATATACAATAAAACCATGGGTTGTTTAGGAGGACTTGCATATGGTTTAAAATGATTTGCAAGGCCCTCCTAAACCATGTACAATAAAATCATGGGTTTTCTAGGAGGACTTGCATATGGTTTTAAAACGATTTGCAAGGCCCTCCTAAACCATGTACAATAAAACCATGGGTTTTTTAGGATGCCTTGCACATGGTTTTAAAACCATTTGCAAGACCCTCGTAAACCGTGTACAATAAAACCATGGATTGTTTAAGAGGCACATGGTTTTAAAACCATGTATGGGAGAGATGTTTTGAATACTAATATACTTTAATTTATGCAATACTTGAGAATTATATTAACATTATCCTACATCCTCACTTTACATTATATTTAGGATAGTATTAAAATGTATGTAATCTCAAGGTTTGAAACATTTAATGTTTGCATTTAGGATAGTATTGCAAGGTTTTAAATATGGGTTTTTAAATTATGAGATTATTAAAATATAATTTAAATTTAAATTTAAATATAATTTAAATTTTAACATATTAAAATTTATACTTATATTTAAACTAAAATTTAAAATAAAATGTAATTTTATATTTATATTTAAATTAAAATTTAAATATAATTTAAATTTTATATTCATATAAATAAACATATTATTCAAGTTTATACATAAGTTCTTTACAATGTATAATAAGAACTACTTGTGGTATAGTGGTAAGGGTGTTGGGATAATGGATGTGAGGTCCAAGGTTTGATCCTCCTAGATTACCTAATTTTTTAGAAAATATATTGAATTTTATACTTGCATAGATTTGAGTGTATGGTACTATTTTATCATTGCATAATTTCAGTGTACTTGTTATTTCTTGGATGCATTGATTTCAGTGTAGATTTCATGGATGCATAAATTTTAGTGTGGATTTCAAAGATGCATAAATTTCAGTGTGGATTTCATAGATGCATAAATTTCAATGTATATGTTAATGCTTGACATTTTTACGTAGAGTCTGAATTAGAAATGGAAGATGTGCATGTGGAAGATGCTATGAGACAAACAAGAGAAAACCAAAAAATATAGAACGTGGAACACCAGAAATCATATCAAGGAAGAAAATCTAACAAAATGACAACAAAAGAACGAGAAGAAGACTTGAAACGAAGAGCAAAACAACCAAAAGAATATCGAAAAAGAAATTTGGACAAAATGATAGCAGAAGAACGAGAAAAACGAAGAAAATGAAACACAAATTGACAAAAAGAATA
>LPNX010881085.1:2678-5178 GCA_001517045.1 Pseudotsuga menziesii | reverse complement strand
TTGTCATCATCGACATCATCATTGTCATCGTCTTCATCAACATCATAATCATTACCATCATCATCAACATCATCATCATCAACTTCATCACCATCATCATCATCATCATCACCATCATCATCACCATCATCGTCTTCATCAACATCATAATCATCACCATCATCATCAACATCATCATCATCAACTTCATCACCACCATCGTCATCATCATCATCATCATCATCACCATCATCATCTTCATCATCATCATCATCATCATCATCGTTATCACGATCAACATCATCATCATCTTCATCATAATCGTCATCCTCGTGATGATCATAATCATCATCATCATCATCATTAAGATGATCATCATCAACATAATCATCATCATCATCATAATCATGATCATCCTCATAATCATAATCATCGTCTTCATCAGCATCATCATCATCATCATCATCATCATCATCATTGTCATCGTTGACATCATCATTGTCATCGTTTTCATCAACATCATAATCATCACCATCATCATCAACTTCATCATCGTCATCATCATTATCATCATCATCCTCATGATGATGATAATCATCATCATCATCATTGTCATCGTCGACATCAACATCATAATCTTCATCGTCATCGTCGTCATCATCATCATCGTCGTCATCATCATCATCATCATCATCATTTTCATCATCATCCTCATGATGATGATAATCATCATCATCGTCGTCGTCATCACAATCATTATCATCATCATCAGGATCATCATCATCATCATCATCACCATGCTCACATGCTCAACTTTTCAATCATCCTTCAAAGATATATTTTCATTTATCCAAGATAGGGATGTGTCGTTATGTACATGGTTCTTCCCTCATTAATGTGAAGGTTCTTTATTCAAGTTAGGATATAATAAAAATATCCTAATACTATTATGGCAATTTATATAATATAAAATAGCATATAATAAAAATAAAATACATATAATATAAAATAATATATAATAAAAATAAAAAACATATAATATATAATAATATATAATAACAAATGACAAGTGTATTTGGACATTTCCGCGACTCGTTTTGGACAGTTCAGTTCAATTTGGAGGTTTTTGTGAATTTAGGAGTAGGTCTGTTGGAGCACAGGGTTCAGAATTGGAGCTCACAGTTGATAATTGGAGGTCAGGGTTGTGAATTGGAGCTCACCGTTGATAATTGGAGCTCACGCTTGAGAATTGGAGTTGACGGTACAAATTTGGAGCACATGGTTCACATTTTGGAGTTCCAGTTTTGGATTTGGAGCTCATGGTTCAACGGGTAAGCATCATGACCTCCTTTTTTTGGGCATGCTATGACAATGGTTTTTGGGCATCCTATGACAAGGGTTTTTGGGTGACAAGGGTTTCTTGTGTGCACTATGATGTTTGCTCCTTTATGGGACAAGCTTGAATGCAGACAGACCCTTCCTCATTTAGTGGGTTATTCAGGGATTCAATTTACAAACTTTCTTACCTTACAAATGAGAAACTCTTTGTTCAGGTCATGAACTTAGAATAGGGCTTCGCGCCTCACCCCTTCTCATATCTAGGAGTCACTATTATAGTGATCATTCATTTTGTAGCGCATCTATAGATGTAATTATGCAATTTCTCTAATTTTGCACAGACAGGCTTGATCAAAGAAGTACTTCGAAGAGACTGATTATCCTGACCTATCGAACAGTTAAAATAGAACTAGGAAATTGGGGCCCCTGACTACAACTAGTAAAACCCCTATTAAGGTAAGGAAGGTCAGACTATCTTATGGGAATAATAAGGGAATAAAGACTTCCACAATGAGGAGGTCTTACTTCACAAGGAGGTATTAATTCACCAGACTAGTTCATCCTCATATTCAACCGGTAAGGTCAGATACTACAAGGAATAGAAGCCCTTAATCTTTTAGAAGGAAAGAGAAATAAGGGGTAGGGGTTGACTTTCATGTTTCTAGCTCAGGAAAGTCATAAGGCAGGAAAGGAAAGTAATAAATAAAGTAATAAGGGGGTGACAATCACCCGCCCCACCACAGGTTACTTGTTCTGGCGGTGCCAATAAAGAGCAGGTCTTAAGGAAGAGAGGGGCACCATATCTAGGGAACGACCTTGGATCAATAAAAAATATACCATAGGGAACAGATCCTCTCAAAGCCAGGACCTTGAAAAACACACTAGTTTGGGGACAAAAGTTTGGGAACAAAGAAGTTGAAATAAGTAGCGACTTTTAAAAAACCAAGGAAAAGCAAACAATTTCTTGGTTGGGGTAGTTATACACCTTAACAAGTTGGAGAATATAGCAGAGACAACCATTACGGGAAGGGTCTAAGGTCGACAATTCAATGCCAAAACCCTCAAGGATTGGGGTTATGAAAATTGGGGTGACAAACTAGGATGCATGCCCAAAGTCCTGTTAATATCATCGTCAAACAAAAACTGTCCATGAGGACAAAGTTCAAGAACTTTGTCCACATGA
>LPNX010881064.1:2065-44889 GCA_001517045.1 Pseudotsuga menziesii | reverse complement strand
TGGAATCTTCCTTGGACAAGGGAAGTATGCAGTAGAGATCCTGAAGAGGTTCAGGATGATGGACTACATGGCCACACCTATGGCATCGAACCTGAAGCTATTGGGTGATGCTTCGTCAGAGTCGGTTGATACTATGATGTATCGTCAGATGATTGGGTCATTGATGTACCTGACGAACACGAGACCAGATATTTGCTTTGCTGTGAACACCTTGAGCCAGTACTTGACAGATCCGAGAAGTGTTCACTTGATTGCTGCAAAGCATATTCTGAGGTACCTGAAGGGTACAATTGATTATGGGCTCAAGTATAATGCGAATCAGAAGATTAAATTGGAGGGTTATGTTGATTCAGATTGGGCAGGAAGTGCCATTGACAGGAAGAGTACTTCGGGATGTTGCTTCAGTATGGGATCATGTGTGATCTCTTGGTTTAGCAGGAAGCAATCCTGTGTGGCACTGAGTACAGCTGAAGCAGAGTATGTCGCAGCTTGTTCAGCTAGTTGTGAGGCAGTATGGCTGCGGAAGCTATTGTCTGATATATTTGATCTCCAGTTGGATGCTACTTGTATACATTGTGACAACCAGAGTTGTGTGAAGTTGTCAGAGAATCCTGTGTTCCATGACAAGTCGAAGCATATCGAGATCAAGTATCACTATATCAGGGATATGGTGCAGAGAGGATCTGTGAAGCTCCTGTATGTTGCGACGGAGGAACAGATAGCTGATGTATTGACGAAGCCATTGGCTAGGCTGAAGTTCTAGTACTTCAGAGAGAGACTTGGTGTTCTCCAGATCGAGGTTCCTTCCAAGAGAAAGTGATGAGACCCATAGCCATTCTGACATGGTGAGAGGATTGGTTCCTTCCATGGTCAGATGTAAGGGCTGAGCCATTCTGTCATGGTGAGAGGATTCAGTTCCTTCCATGTCAGATATGAGTGCTATAGATTCAAAGCCATTCTGACGAGCAGGTCAGATGTAAGGGCCGAGCCATTCTGTCATGGTGAGAGGATTTGGTTCCTTCCATGTCAGATATGAGTGCTGACTGCCATTCTAGGAATGGAGGCACCTGGTCAGTTACCAGGAACACTCAGTCTGGGACTGAGAAATCCATTTTGACGAGCAGGTCAGATGTAAGGGCTGAGCCATTCTGTTCATGGCTAAAGGATTAAGTTCCTCCTATGGCGGATGTGAGAGCTGGCCATTCTGTCGAGTAGGACAGATGTAAGGGCTACCGCCATTCTGACGAGCAGGTCAGATGTAAGGGCAGTGCCATTCTGTTCATGGCTAAAGGATTTAGTTCCTTCCATGTCAGATGTGAGTGCCTGCCATTCTGTCGAGTAGGACAGATGTAAGGGCTACCGCCATTCTGACGAGTAGGTCAGATGTAAGGGCAGTGCCATTCTGTTCATGGCTAAAGGATTTAGTTCCTTCCATGTCAGATGTGAGTGCCGTCCATTCTATCGAGTAGGACAGATGTAAGGGCTACTGCCACTCTCCGGGAGAGTGGAGGCGCCTGGTCCGTTACCAGGTAGCTCAGTCAGGGACTGGGGGCCATTCTGACGAGGGTGTAGGATTCAGTTCCTACCAGGTCAGATGTGAGTGCACAAATCTTTCACCACTGTGGTAGGAGGGGCTTTGGCCTGGGTGAGAGTCTTCCATCACTGTGATAGGATGTGTTCTTGTCTGGATGGATGTGCCTTTCTGACGAGTAGGTCAGATGTAAGTGCTGAAATCTCTCATCACTGTGATAGGATGTGTTCTTGTCTGGATGGGAGTCTTCCATCACTGTGATAGGATGTGTTCCTGTCTGGATCGATGTGCCTTTCTGACGAGTAGGTCAGATGTAAGTGCTGAGCCATTTCACATATGGTAGTTGATGTGCCTACCATGCTGGTGAATGTGAGTGTTGGGCCTTTCTGATGTGATTGTAGTTTACTACATGATCAGATGTGAGTGTTGGGCGTGCCTTTCTGACGAGCAGGTCAGATGTAAGTGCTGGGCGAAGACCTACATGAGGGTAGGCCTACAACCAGCATGAAAAAGGGCTGGCTCTGTAGAACTTCCTATGACGAGATAGTACACACATGATGATGACCAAAGATGATCCAGATCCAGTTATGATGACTCCGAGAGATCCAGATCAAGTGATGATCCAGATCCTGTCTAGTGATGATGATCCAGATCCAGTTCCATGACGATCCAGATCGAGAGATGATCCAGATGAAGATGACTTGAAGATGAAGATGACTCAAAGACGAAGATGAACCAGTTGATACAGAGAAGAAGACCAGTGCTGAAAATTGTGTCGAAAGAATACCTTCCTAGTTAAGAGGGAGTGTTGATGTATATGTAACTTCAGAATGTATTCTTCCATATATCTCATGTATTGTAACCCGATGTTTATTCCGGGATGTTTTTATTATGTATTTGAGTAATGTGGTCATGTCCCGATGTTCCAATCGGGAGGATTAATAATGTAAATAAGTCATATCAAGTCATTAGGTAAGTCCCCACAGTTTCGGGGCACTTGAGTTATTATACACTAATTAAGGTGTATGCTCGAGTNGCACTTGAGTTATTATACACTAATTAAGGTGTAGGCTCGAGTAGTAATATTAGGTCGAGCCTACGTGTGAAAGTGTAATTCAAGTGAACGGATGAATATAAATAGAGTGAGAGTCTCTCTATTTATCACTTGTGAATTACATCACTTGCTCTCTTAAGTGTGGCGCACCTTTGGAGAAGGAAATACTTTGGCTTGACAGAAGACAGAAGGCTGCTGTTGTGTTGGGAGGTCATCTTACTGTTTTGGGTTTCACATCTTGTGGTGATACTATCTTAGAGGAAGTTGAGGGGTTTTCTCCATTTATGGTTTCCCCTGTCAAAACTCTTTGTGTCTCTTGTCTCATGTGATGTGCTTATGTTATTGCTGTGCTTGTTATTCTCTCAGTGAAAAGATCCTAACATAATGCTAGCTTAAATGTTGAAAAACTAACATCTGAATGAGAAGGGATCTCACAGCTGGGTAAGGGACTATTACCTTGGTTCGATTTTTTAATATATAAGGCCTGAATTGTTTCACTGCTTTAAACACTGCGTACACTTGTTTATCAATGGTTGGGTAGTTTATTTCAGCCCCTTGTAGCCCAGTGCTCATAAAAGATATCGGGAATTCATCACCCCCATCCTCCTTTTGCGTAAGCACAGCTGCCAATGAATCACCGGATGCAAATGTATACATAATAAAGTCTTTGTCAAAGTCTGGACTTTTCAAAGAGGGCGCATGTGCAACAGCAGTCTTGATCTTACTGAAAGCATTCTTCTCAGTTTCAGTCCACTTAAATTGTGCATTTTGCTTAACCATCTGCTGCAGTGGCTTAACAATCTGGGCAAAATCAGGCACAAACCTACGTACGAAATTTATTGTTCCCATGAAGGATTGCATTCCCTTTTTATTATGGGGCATAGGGATTTGTTCAATGGCTTTAATTCTTTCTGGGTCTATAGATATACCTCTCTTTGAAACTATATGTCCCAGTAACTTGCCTTCTGTGACCGCGAATACGCACTTCTTAGGATTGAGGGAAATACCATATTTCTGACAGCGTTCGAAAATTTGCTTTAGGTGGAACGCGTGCTCCCCTCTTTTCTTCGAGAATATTGTGATATCATCAAGGTATACCACGACACTTCGTCCGATCAGTCCGCGGAAAGCTATGTCCATAGCTCTCTGAAACGTGGCTCTAGCGTTAATCAGTCCAAAGGGCATCCTTCTATAGGAAAAAGTTACCCATTTAGTTCTGAACGTTGTCTTCAATCTATCTTCCTCAGCTACTAACACCTGGTTGTAGCCAGAGAACCCGTCCAGCAATGAAAACAATTCAGAACCAGAAACCATCTGTAGCAATTGCTCCATGGGAGGCACCGGATAGTTGTCTTTATCTGAGGCGCGATTTAAGTTTCTGAAGTCCACGCACAGTCTAATTTCTCCCGACTTTTTTTTGACTGGTACCAAATTTGACACCCACTCGGAGTGCCTGACTTTAAAAATAATCCTAGCGTCTAACAATTTCTTCACTTCGCTTTGAATTAGTGGTTCCAACTTTGGGTGCATCTTTCTCAGCGGCTGCTGATATGGCTTGACGCCTGCTTTAATAGGGACAATATGCTTGATGATGCTGGTGTCGTAGGTCTTCAATTCTTCGTACGTCCACGCGAATACATCCTTGTACTGTTTAAACAGACTAACGAACCTTTGCCTTTCGGTCAGTGAGCAACATTTGCCGAGATTTACAAATTTAGGATTGTTCTCAGTCCCTAAATTTATCAGCTCGAACTGCAGAGTTGAGCTGTGCATATTCACGTTAGTGGGTCTTCTGAACTTTTCATTCAAGTCAAACATTTTTTCTAACGTTCTGACCCCTTTAGGGATGAAATTATCGTATTTCATCTCAGCTTGATGCTCTTCATCGTCTATGATTGCTCCTTTAAACACTTGTTCATTCGTCAAGCATTCTATTATTTGCTGGTCATCATCAAATACCCGCAAGTTGGTGATCATATCCGGTACAGAA
Source organism: Pseudotsuga menziesii (assembly GCA_001517045.1). Taxonomy (NCBI): domain Eukaryota; kingdom Viridiplantae; phylum Streptophyta; class Pinopsida; order Pinales; family Pinaceae; genus Pseudotsuga; species Pseudotsuga menziesii. Next base: position 40,314 of record LPNX010881064.1, on the reverse strand, counting down.
GGCCTGAAAAGAAGTTCAACAGAACAACGATTATTAGTAGGCACGAGTCTAGCGGCTGATGTGGTCAACAGATCAACAGCTGTGTTTTTTATTCTAGGAATTGAAATAATGTTAAAAGTAGTAAAGTGTTTCAACAGATCCCATACCTCATTCTGGTAAGCTTTCAAGTGAGGAGAAATACAGTGGATTTGATTCCGGATTTGTTTCACAATAATTTCAGAATCCCCAAAAACTTTCAAATTACTTACCTTCAATTCAACCGCTTTCTTGAGTCCCTGCACCAGCGCTTCGTACTCAGCTGTATTATTAGTACACTCAAACTCTAACCTACAGGACAGAAAATGTTTATTTTTCTATGGGTCGATCAGAACACAACCGGCCCCTGACCCTTCTAAAGTCTTAGATCCATCAAAAAACAAAGTCCAAAAAACATTATCTACTGAATGTGAATCTATTCCTACTGCTAAATCTACTATGTTACAATCAATCTCATCAGCCTGAGAAAATCGAAGGAGATCAGGCTGGGTGTCAGATGTGTCACTGGCTTCTTCCGCTTGATAATTTCCTGGTTCCAATTCAAAAAAATAGTTTCCCAATACAGAATCGACCGGTACATTCTTCTCATTTAGTTGAGTGACATTGTACTTCATGTGAGGTTTTCTTAAAATTTTAATCTGGTTCGGACTCCCCTTGTATGGCAACCACAGATGAGACCAGTCTGAGGCGAAATACCCATTTAATTTAGCTGACCAATCTTTGTTCAGGACCAGACCGTAAGCGTCTGGTATATCAGCCACCACGATATTGATGACTTGGCATACTTTGTCATTGGACGCCAGACGGATTAGAACATCTTCCATCTGACCAACTACCTTAACGTTTGTCCTATCCAATTGAACCACCCTCCACGTGGTTGGCTTAGGCTGCCCATTTATTTTCTTACATACCGATATGGGCATGACATTAATTGATGCTCCTGAGTCTACCAGACAATTGTGCACGTTATGATTGAAAATTTCAAATGTCAGGAGGAAAGGTGGATGTTTACATTTAGACTCACCTCCAACGTTGGTTTCCCCAATTTCTTCTTCGCCTTGAGGTTGATTGTCGAGAGGCAGCTTCTCATCCGTTTCCTCAAGTGCTCTTAATAATCTTTCTTTCTGTTGAGGTACTTTGCACATTTCAAATAGTGGGACGTTTGCTTTTATCTTCTTCAAATCTTCCACAATGTCATAATTCATCTGCTGCTCAATGGAGTTAGATTTATCAGCAGTCTCCTTTTCTGCATTTGGTTTGGGCGGCGTTCTGTCCTGCTTAGGATCCTGGCTGGTAATAGTAAACTCAAGAATTATATTAGCCATGGGTTTATTTTGGAATTTCTTTTTAACGTTTCTCTGCAGTCTCCTAATCTTTGGGAGTATCAGATTGTCATCTTTAACTGTCCCCTGACTTCTTGTTGTCACGTTGGTGTCCACAACTTCCTTGTATCCTTGATTCCTTTCCTCTTCGGTATCAAATAAAGAAACAGAACCCCACAAGGCCATGGTCTCCTCCTCCTGCTCTTTAGCAGAAGTTGCAGCAGAGTTCTCTTTTCTTTCTTCATCGCCTTCCTCTGTTAATCTGGAATCCAACATCTGATTCATGACTAGTGTCATTGAATTTATCCATTGCGTCAATTCTTTTCGGAATGAGGCTGCTGGTGAAAGGTGCAGAAATTTTCCATCCCTATTTCTGTTAGATTCATGGATGCAGTATTGTGAGGAGGAGGTTGGGACTGACTGTTTTCCTCCCTTTTCTTATAGTAAGGCCTGTAGAACTTCTGCGTTTCCTTCTCTTTCTCCAAGTCTATGATCTTATTAGACAGCTTTTGCATCATTTTGGCCATACTTTCATAATCTGGTGCTTTCTCCTCTTAAGGATTAGTGAACAATAAAGTTTTCCTTTTCTCTCCTGATTGTTCGGGGTAATCTTCAATGCTCTCCCTTTCAGCCTCCACGACTTCTGCTTCTTCATAGGTTTCTGTCAGAGTAGGCTTGGCCCTACCTTTCGCAAACATGGCCAAATCAGGACCCAAAGCTGAAGTATAGTACTCAATCAGTACTTTGTCTGAAGGCTTATCTGTTTCAGAAAAGTTCTTAAGATAAGCTGCAAACCTTTGTGTGAAACTGTGCACTTTTTCCTTCTTTTCTTTCTTCAATGCACATAGTTCTTTCATAAGGGTTGCGTGAGTCTTCTGAACTGCATACTTACTTCTAAAAATTCTCTCGAAAGTATCCCAATTTGGGATAGAATTAGCAGGAAACCCAAAATACCATGATGCAGCAGCTCCTTTCAGGGTATGCGGGAAAAGTCTGCACACTACATCTTCATGTTCCCCAGCTCTCAATCCTTCTATTGCCAAGTAAAAACTCTGCAAATGATCATCCACTAATATCTTCTCATTTGGATCGAACTTAGGCAATAACTTTTCAAAGGCCTGAGGTAGGTCATGCAACGGAGGAGTCAGGTTCAGGGGCGATCTGGCTTTCCATGCAGGTGGCGGATTTGGTGGATTGGGAGGAGGTTGGTTGGCGTTAACACCGGCCATGAGTTGAGGTGGAGAGTGAGGAGGTGAACCAACAGGGGTGTGAACAGGAGAAATGTAAGGGATTTCTGGGCCTTCTTGATTCAAAGGTAGCTCAACTTCTTGCAAGGCGGTTTCCACAAGCTCTTCCCAGTCTCCAACCAGCACTGAGTCTTCTATCACAGGATGGTCTTTCTTTTTTTAACTCTCTCCTGGGAAATTCAGGAATAATCGGCAATCCTCCAATCTTCTTTACGTATGCCCTGGTGTGTCTTCTCAGGTCATTAACGATCTCATTGCGAACAGGATATAGATATTCTCTATTTACTTCTTCAGGAATTGGATTCCGTGGTCCACTACTTTCAGAACTGTAACCAGTGGAATAATTTCGTGAAAACGGGTTTCCTCGGCCAGCCATGCATTGGTGGCCCTCCTTCTAGCGCCAAAACTGTTGAGGCCTGGAAATTCGCAGGCGGAAACAGTAAGGGATTCTCCCCAATCAATGTTCCCAACTAGCCCGTTGACTGTTTGGTATAGGGAATTCGTCCGGTTTGCGGTCCGACTACCGTCGGTCAATAACAAATAAGGCTTTACTGGTTGCGGCCCGGTCCACCGAGTTTTTAGTATTTTGATTTAAGAAATGAAATGCAAGTGCCTAACTAAATGTAGAGTGATAAAATGTCGGGAGCGGTCACAATGTGAGGCGCAGGTTCTTACCTCTCGTCTTAAAGCTCACAAACATTCAAGTCACAGACACAGGAAATAAACTAACTATCTACTCTATCCCTAGGGAGCAGGACTGTCATTTCTGGTGGGTAATACACTTAGCACATGCACTACGAAGAGCTACAGTTAGCTGATACTCCTTTGAAAACACATGAGCGATTTCAGATATTCAAACAACCAGATAACCAATTGCTTTATAAAAACATAACATCTATTACTCACAGTGGAAAATATCCTAAAGGATACTGAAGAACATTTAACAAGAACATAGGCTCAGGAAATCAAATATTCTCACAGTAAATGAACACCGCTGAAAACGAAATAGTTCCTCTTCACCATAATTCATTGAGTCGCATTGATACATTCCATTTTTACTCTCTCCAACAGGTAAAATTGCAGTTTCCTTTGCAAAACGAAGTAGTTCCTCTTACAAGCAAACATTTACAAAATTTTCCCAGGGAAAAAGCCCCTTCTAAGTGCTAACCCCTTCATATTTAAACTACAACTGGATCGTTATGGATCCCCCCAGCGTGTGACTCTCCAGTTGCCCAAACGTTTCCGGTTCCCCATTTTTCAACGCACATTCATGATTGGTTGGGTAACTGCCGGGCCTTTCAGAACTCCGCGTTCGTTGTTAAACGATCCGTCTTCCGTCACGCCGTGGCACTTTGACCAATCTTCCGCGCCCACCTGCAATCGATCGACAAGCATCATCCACTGGGATTACGTTATAAACACAATAGCAAGATCTACTCATGAAACAACCATACCGCAAGGAAATCACCAGGCGCTGATACCACTACCTCGACCATGGCAGGAAACTTACTGGTGGCTCAACAATACTTACGTCGGACGGGTAGACCACTCCACAGGCGGGAAGCATCATTAATCGGACGTCGGAAGGATGGTACATCAGGAGTTGAAAGGATCTCCCAGCCGAAATGGCGAACGAGACAAAGGCTGAAGACAAGCGACGAGGGCAGGAGGAGGCTAAGTCGGACGTTGACAGACATTGGAATCGGAAGCTCAAAGGATCTCCCAGCCGCAACGGCGGACGAGTCAGGGATACGGGCAAGCGATTTAAGGTTAAAACGAATCGGACGTCGGGGAGATTTAGAGAATCGGTCGCTAGAATGATCTGGGAGCCGTAACGGCGGCGGAACAGAAAGCTCACAGCTTTCGATCTGAAATTAACAAGAGGCCCGATCACAGAAAAAATCAAGTGTTCAAATAGTTCTAAGGATCAGGCACAGCTAGGTTCGTTTTTTCTTAGAAAAGGCAACTCTGAAGAACAAAGATTTTCCTTTTCTTCAACCAGTAAACCAGACATCCACGACTCAGACCGAAACTGAACAAGGCATCAATAAACCGGCTGACATCCATCTTCAAAGTAAAACGAAAAGAAAAACGCCTGAGAGGCTCACGAGTTTCACGATCAAACCAAGCAAAAATTATGAGGAGGGACCCAAAATTTAAATAAAGTAAATTTGGGGAGAACAGTTGTGGCAGCAACACGGTGTTTGGTCTGTCGAACGCTTGTATGTTGTTCTGTAAGCCCATAGTATTGCAGGTATCTTCTCATCCCAGACATCTTTGTCGGTGTTACAGATTTTTGTTAGGCCTTTTGTTAATGTTTTGTTGAATGTCTCAATTGCTCTATTCGACGGAGGGTGATAAGTTATACTACGTCGGTGGTCAATTTGGAACTGATATGTTAGTGGTTTAATGGTTTTATTAATAAAGTGTGACCCTTGGTCATTGATTAGGGTTATTGGACATCTAAATTTGGTAATGATATTTTCATAGATAAATTTAGCAACTATCTCACTGGAACATGTGTCGACTGGTTCTGCTTCTGCCCACTTGGTTACGTACTCTACTGCAGTTATTATGTATCTTGCACATGTTCTTTTTGTTGGTATGGGGAATGGTCCTATGAAGTCGATGGCCAAATTTCAAATGTCAAACTTGGGTTTACTGATATCAAGGGAATTTCTGTACTAGGCAGATGTCGACCCAGTCGTTGACATCTATCACATTGGCTTACAAACTTTTTACAGTCTTTGTGAAGTGTCGGCCACCATAAACCTGACTATTGGATTTTCTTGGCAGTTGTGTCTGCTTGAAAATGTCCTCTCCCCGGTCCATAATGTGCTTTATTCATAATATTATTTCTTTCATGTTCTAGTACACATCTTCTGAGGATGTCGTCTAGGCCCATTTTATATAAGAATCCATTTATGAGGCTATATGGCGCAGCTTTCATGGCTAAAATTTGTTTTTTTTTCGTGCTCATGCCCTCTGGTGCTTGTCCATCTTCTAAGAATTGAACTATTTCCTCTAATTCTGCTAGGACTGCTTCTATTTGAAATAAATGTGCATTCGGTAGGTCGTCTTCAACTCCTGTTGGTTCCTCTCCTGTGTCGATTCGTGATAAGTGGTCGGGTCCGACATTTAACTTTCCTGGTCTGACAACAACTTTGAATTCGAATTCTTGGAATAGAAGTAGCCATCGACAAATTCTCCCATGGTGTAAGGGTTTATTTACAAGGTATTTTAGTGCTTGGTGGTTGGTATAAAAGATGAACGAATTGGCTAGTAGGTAATGTCGATACTTCTGTAGTGCAAAAACCATTCCTAATGCTTCTCTCTCTATTGTCGAGTAGTTTCTTTCTACTTTATTTAATTTTCTGCTGCTGTAAACTATAGGGTAGTCCATTCCGTCATCCCCTGGTTGAGTTAGGATTGCTCCTACTGCTAGGCCTGATGTGTTGATGTGTACATGGAATTTGGTCGACCAATTTGAAAATCTTAGAATGGGTGCTTCGACTAACTTCCTTTTTAGTGTTTCAAATGATATGTTGCATTCCTCTGTCCAGTCGAACTCTTGATCTTCTCTTAGAAGTTCTTCCAGTGGATAGGTCATATCTGAATAGTATCTTATGAATTTCCTGTAATATCCTGTATGACTAAATAGTACCCTGACTTGTTTTGGGTTCATCGGTGGTTTTAAGTCGAGGATAATTTTTATTTTTGCAAAGTCGACCTTGATGCCTTCTTTGCAGACAATGTGTCCTAATAGTATCCCTATAGGGGGTCATAAATATGTACTTCTTGATGTTCAAAGATAGCTGGATTTGTCGGCATCGTTCCAACATGAGCCTTAGCCATTTGCAGTGATCTTTCAACATAGAGTATATTGTCCAATCATCGAAATATATTGCCATTGTTTTGTAAATATATTATTGAAATGTTTTGACCACAATTCTCGAAAATATTGCAGCTGCGTTTTTTAGTCCAAAAGGCATAACCCTGTAAGCAAATGAGCCAAATTCACATATGAATGTTGTCTTTTTCTGATCTTCTTTGGCTATTGGTACCTGGTTATAACCTGAGAATCCATCTGTAAACGAGTAGCATTCATGTCTTGCAACCTCATTTAAGATTTCATCTGCATAAGGTGTTGGACATGGGTCTGTTAATGTAACTTTATTTAGGTCTCTGAAGTCGACACAGATCCTTAGCTTGGTTGGATCGTGTTTCTTTGGCTGAACAACCATTGGACTTGCCCATTCTGATTGGTCAATAGGGTAGATAATTCCTGCTGCAATCATATTATCAATCTCTTTCTTGACTATCTCTTTGTACTTCTGAGCTAATTTATATGGTCTCTTCTTTACAGGTCGGATATCAGGTTTAATCTCAATCTTCATTTCACCCATTTCATGGACTAGACCTTTGAGATCTTTGCAGTCTCTAGTGAATACATCCTGGAATTCTTTTAGTAAGTTTACTATTTCTGTTGTTTGTTCTTCACTCCAGTAGTCTCCAATTTTGCCATTTTTGGTCGATCATCACTTGAGATGTCGACTTCTTTAGTTTTTACTTTAGCATCTAACCATTCTGGTGCTTTGGCTTCATTGATTGGTCAGCTCCCTTCTTTAAACTGTGAAAATGTGGCAGGAAAGTTTGCTGCAGTCATTCAGTCGGTGTTTTTGACTGTCTCGATTTTGAGTATTGTGCGAATTGGTTTCATTGTTTTTGAATGGTATGATTTCCATCGAAAGCTTTTCCCTTTCGGATTTTCATTTTCCATTTGTAGTCTTGTCGATTGTGGTGTTGTCTTGGTTTGTATGTTATTGCAATTTATTGTCGGTTGGTCATGTTTTAGGGTTTTCTTCTCGGTCGGTTCTATAAATGCCTTGATTTGTTTTGCAGTTTCGACTAACTTTTCGTTTTGTGGTATAAAGCTGAAATCTTTGATAAAATTCTCTCTTAGTTCATGCCATAGGAATGTTTCACCCTGAGCTTCTTCCATTTTGTACCATTTGTTTGGTAAGTCGGATAGCGTCGATGGAAACATGTGTGGCCATCTACGTTCATCCTTATACCCAAGTCTTTTCATTCTTTTTCACATGTCCTTATGTGGTCTTCTGGATCCTTCCCTTGGATGAACATAGGTATTTGGGCTTGATTGGTTAACTTTTTTCCTCCAAATCTTTCTATAAAGTAGGTCGAAGTTGTTGTCCATGTCTGTAATCTTGATTGATGGGTATCCCACCATCTAGCAACTTGTCCTGTGAAAGTTTCCACTAAGCTTTGTAGTCGACCATGTTCACCAATGTTTATGGATACTTGTTCTATATGCATAACTGGTGATTCTCTTTTTTTGTACCTTGGGATTTGTGTGATATTTACATTTGCTGGTTTTAGGGTAGGATATTCCCTGGTTTTCTTTTCAAATATTTTTGGGATGATGGACACCAAGAAGCACTGTTGGACTGGTTTCTTCTACACTTTTTGAATGGTCCAACAACCTCTTGCTTGTGTTTTGTGGTTCTCGACTTCCCAGTCATATAATTCTGCATCTGAATTGTATCATACTGAATCTTGATTGCGTAAGTGAAGTTCACCATAGACATTGGGTTCTGTGTAGTCTTTATTGTTTTGTGTTTGATATAATTGTCGGATGTCCACTTCTTCATCAATAGGTTCTATCCAAGGTTCTCCTTGGGATGGATGGATAGGTACTATGACTTTTTGTCCATTCCCTTTTAGTTTTATCGTTTCCTTGTCTAAGGATATCGATGCTTTCATTTTTCTTCTCCAAGGTCGACCTACTAATGCTGGGAAGGAACTGGATCCTTCCTTAGGGTCAATAATTTCAAAGTCAACTTTGGTCGATATTACTTTTATGGTCGTGTCGACATTTCTCCAAACTCCAATAGGTTCAATCAGACCTTGGTCGGCTAATTTCAGGTATATCCTGACTCGTACAGTTGAGGTCTACCTAATTGTTCCCAAGTGTCGCGAGTCATAATGTTTACTTGTGACCCAAAGTCGAGCACAACTTGTCGGACATGGTATCCTTCAATTTCTAGTTCAACAACTGGGTCGGCATCACTTTTGTCCTTCTGGTTTAGATTGTAGATATTTTTTGTTTGTTTTTCTGTATTATTGTTGGGTTTTATTTTATACAATAAGTCAATGAATTGAGACACCATTTTATCATTATGTACTAAACGTATTAGTTCTTTAATGTGCTTTGTCGATTATCATCAGCTTTTTCTTGTCAAGCAAATTCTTTAAATATATTTGTTGCGTCTTTATACAGTTGTTTTTGTTTAGCTGGGTTAGGGTAATCATTTTTTTCTTTTATTTTGCTTATACATATATTATCACTCCCAATTTCTGTCCCTTGTCGGGTTACTATATGCAGATTCTTTGTATTGATTATATCATGTTTTTGAACGCACGACAAGACATTAACATTTTTCTTTTTATTTATTTTAACAAACAGAGTAGGGCAATCCTTTAATGAGTGATTCCCTACTCCATATGTAGTACAAAATTTTAAATCAGTTATGTCCTTGTATGGATAGTTTGCATATCGGTGACCTTCTTTGTAGCACATGAAACATTGGATGGGTCGATGTGGTTGGTTGTCACTATTTCTAGAGAATCGACCTCGACCCCCATATCCTCCACATCGGTTGTCAAACTGGCGCTCATATCGACGACCTTTGTACCTTTGATTATTCTGTTCGTTTTGAGCATTGTTTTGCTGATTGTTATCGTTGTTCTGCGCGACTGCGTTTGTCTAGTAGTCTGCCTGGTAGTTTTGTCGATTTTTTACGTTTAGGTGGCAGTCGGCCGTGGCATGACTTTTCACTTCACAGATAGCACACCAAGATGCTTTACCGTTTTTCATGTTATACATGCAATCCTTTGTTGTGTGTTCTCCATGTTCTTGGTAGATGTCACAAAAACATTTTATCTGCATAAATCGAATGTCCTGTCGACAGTTATCTTTTGAATGTCCGGTCGTTGAGCATTTCGTGCACCAGACATCCTGATTCTTAAGGTTTAGCTCTTTCAATGATTTCTGCATGATTTCGAGTTGTTCTTCCAGTCTATTATTCGTGGGATATGCTGGGAAGTCTTCGTCCATCTCCACTTGTAGAGCTTTAGTAAGCGCATCTTCGTATGTTTTGAATGTCTCTAGGCTTATGTGTCATCGAATTTTCTGTGATAGACCTGCAAGGAACCACTGAATTAATAGTCGCTCGTCAATTACATAATCCAATTGGCTAAGGAGGTGTTTCCAACGTTTGTCGTAGTCTCGGACAGATTCTGCTGGCTTTTGTGATGTTGTTTTCAACTTTTTCGCTGCCAGATGGTTTGCATCTAGAGTTTTAAAGAACGAAAAAAAGTGTGCTTTAATTTCTGCTTTAGATGTTTAAGGGGTTTTTTTTAGTAAATGTCATATACCACGTTAGTGCTCTTTTCCTCAAGGCACCAGCGAACTACGCCATCTGTCTATCCTCATGTGTGACCTGATTTGCCTCCGATGTCGACTCACATACGAACCAATGTCGTCTAGGATCTTCGTCGCCCTCATATAGAGGGATATGCGTTGATCCGTGACCCGTGTCGGAATCATTGTTGCTATCTTCTTCAGGAGGTGGCGGTGGTGGGGGTACTGGGATGTTTTGGTTATTTCTTTGTGCAGAGTTGTTGTCGACGGAACTCTCGTTTCCGTCAGTTGTTTTGTTTGTCGTTTCTTCTCCGACAAGTAGTTGGTTGGGGTCGACTTCTCCTGTTGATGTCTAACTGCAATTATTTGTTTGCAGGTTCGATTGTTCTGTATTCTCCAAAGCTGTATTTGGCAGGGGGGGTGCTCCTTCATGTGTCGGGTAAAGTAAGTGGATACTTCGGTTGGAAGGGTACGCTTGAAGCGTGACCTAGTTTCTTTCTTCTGGTCGACGGATCACTAAATGATTATCATCATTTACGTTGTCATCTAGTCGGCTCCATATACCAAACTTACTAGCTCTTAGTCTTAAATCTTCTTCGACAATGGCTTGCATCCTGGTACTCGGATTCATTGGAGATAGAGGTCTTACCTCTTGGGGAACTTCTATTTGGAGAGCTTCTCGTTGCTCTATCCACAAGTCTTCTTCCATGGGTGATGCCTCTTCATGCACGCCTTCTTCTTGTCGGTCATGACCCGACTCTGGCGGATTTCTTTCTTGGTATGTCACCCTCGTACTCATTCCTCTTTCCAGTGCTATAGCTCTTTCTCTTTTTTCTTCCCTTCTTTTCAGCCTCTTCTCTCTCTCTATTTTCTGTAAATCCATCGTACCTTCATGTGTCACTGTCCGTTCGATTTCCTTTTTAGGTTGACTTTTCATCGCTGGTGATGGTATCTCTTTTTAGTCGACTAGAATCCTATTCACTTTACCCCGACATATGACCAGCTACCCCCCATGGCCTACCCGACGCTTTAGAAAGCTCGGATAGTTATGTTTACTTGCTTAGGAAATATTTCCACTCCCTTTCGGCAATGGGCCTCCTAAGAGATGTACTACAAAAGTATAAGATATATTAAAATATTATGAGTTAGGGGTTTTATGGGGTAGGTATATATGACAACTCACCTCTTACACTACTTTTTAGGAACAATATAAATAACCATGGTTGAGTTACTTTTCTAAATTGACTATAAATAAAATTAATAAAATAACTCTACAATGATGTGACTAAGATTCATTGTAAATTCCCCAAAAAATTATTGTCCTTTAGCGTTTATTTGTCTTGAACTTGTAAATGAAATTAAACAAAAAAAAAAAATTTAGGAGTTGTTTCTTTAATTTATGTTGACTTTTTATATTTAGTACATTCTTCATCAATTTAATTTTAATGTGATTTAATTGAGATTTATTTACATGTAAAATTTTAACAAGATTGTTATAATATTTTTAGCATTATTAGAATAAATTAATATCAAAATCATAATTTTTTTTGATATATTCATTTTATTGTAAATGAATGTCATAGTTAAATCTCTTAAGGAAAATAATACAAGAATTAATTTATTCTTAAATAAATTATTAAAAAAATATTTACGCATTATGAAAATATGTCATAAGATTTTAATGTATATTGTTTTTAGCAATAAAAAAGTTATGTATGTTTTTTTTTCAATAAAAAAGTTAAGAGCAAATAATATATCCTCTTAACTGAAAAAGTCAACACTTGTGTATAAATTCTTTTAATTTATTAGTTGATTTTAATGTATATTAATTTTTAGCAATAAAAAAGTTGTGAATAAATAATATATCATATTAACTTAATAAGTGTATGGTGGTGCATAAATTCATTTAATTTATTAGTTGAAGCATAAATTATTCTAATTTTTTTATAGACGAAAATAAATTATTAAAAAAATATTTATACATTTTGAAAATATTTTTATAATATAAATAATTATCTAAGAAAATTATTTCCACTCCTTGCAACTAAATTTTTTTATAAATACAAAATATATATATATAAAATCAATGTTACCAATTTGTTAAAAAAATGCGTCATAATACAGTTTTATACATTATGTTATAATTTCAAATTAAATATAAATGGCTTAATTAATTTTATTAATTTTTTAATCATTAAAATTTCAAAATATTTTTATTATTAAAACTAACATGATAACATTTATTATAATTATTATCTTAATGATATTATTATTAATTAATATTTAACAGGTTATAACAATATAATTTGCATATTATTCTATAAAATTAACTATTAAAAAATTATAATAATTTTTTTGTCAAATTTTTTTTATAATAAAGTTATAATCATATAAACATTTATCATATCAACATGTTGTTGTATACATTCAAACATGATATAAATGAATGCGTATATATATATAATTCATCCATAATTAACATACATCTTTCATATTAATATTATTTATGAATTTAATTTATTTTAAAAGTACAAGATTATATATATATTAGTTTGAAATTATGATATTAAATAAAATTGAGTGAATATATAATTTAAAATTAAAAAACATGAAAATAACAATATATTATTTAATAAGAAAATGTGAAAAGACATTTTTAGGAATTATGAGTACTTTACTTGAAAATAACAATAATATTATTTTATGAGAAAGTGAATTGTGAATACTTTACTTGAAAATAACAATAATATTATTTTATGAGAAAGTGTGAAATGACTTTTATTGTGATTACTTTATTTTATGACTTAAAAGTACTTGTACCACTACCTTGGTTAACTGTGGGTTTTCATCCACCATAGAAAATGTGACAAATAAGCATTCTTAACTCATGCAATGCCACCTCAACCATGGGGGATGATGTCATATACTAGAATGTAATTGGTTGATTTTTATAGTACATTTTGGTCCTTTTGAGGCCCATTTTTGACCTCAAATTCTCTCTGATGCCCACTTCCTTTGTTTCTCCGCCCAGCTAGAATTTTGTGGCGGTTCGCATAGTGATGGGCGAGGTTCGACGATATGACCCACTCCTTTTTCTATCAGGAATTTGAACAGCAAGGTCGGTAAGGAGCACAAGAATTGCTCGGTAAGATCTGTATAGAATTTCTTCTGAATGGTTTCTACTGAAGTTCTTTCTTCTATAGCTTGCTCCTCGCAGAATTTGTCAGTGATCTTTTCAGACCACTCCGACAGGTTTGTTCTTCCCCCTCGAATCAATTTCTCTAACAGTTGTTGGTCCTTAGTCGCTTCCGGATTTTTCATCCATAAGTTTTTTCAAAAGCAGGGGTACCAATTCTACAAACTTCTCATGGGTTTCGGTGAAGAATCTTTCCTTCGCCTAAGCAGTTGTTAATCTGTTTCTCCGTGCGTAATTTTGCAAGTAATTTGCTATCTTACGATCCCACCAGTCCTTAATCTCCTGTTCTGATATCATCTGCTTGTATTCATCTCAGATATGTACTATCGGCAGCAGAACCAATGTTGTAATCTCACAGATCACAAAGGGTTACCAATAATACACATTAAAAGCATACAGACATATCAGAGACAAGAGACAAGAACACATATGTGGAATAACAGATTATATTATAGTGAAAGGGTCCATACAAAACACAGAACTGAACCAAGTTCTCATCTGGCTCAACAGTCTAATATATATGATTTACAAACAATTGCAAATAACTACCTATCGGTTCGGTCAACCGACACGACCTTATTTTGTTGACCTAATCTCTAACTAGTCGGGTGATCGACTTAGTCAGCTTACCGACTAGCTCCTCCAACAAATTTTCATTTGAAGACTTTAACTTTGATTATCTTTGAGACGATTCACTTGGATCAAACCTTCCCACTGGGAAGCTTTTGGGCCACCAAAAGCATGAAATCATTCAGAAAATAAGCGAGGCTACAAATCCCTCACTCTTCCGGTATCTAACCACTTTTCTTTCCTTGGATGCATCCATTTTAACCCCACACGGAGAAACCCCATGTATCCTTTTCGTGGATATTTGACTTTCTTGTCTAGTATTACATCTTCATGAAGTTCATTGATATACTCAGGAGAAAACTCATCCATAAAAGGTGCTTGAACCTATACATCTTGGTCTACAATCATAGGCAGTTCATACAGTTTCAAGTTTTCTGCATTAACAGCTGAATACATTTGCATACAAGGAGACATTATTACCGACTTTTTCCAAAATTGTAAAGGGTCCATACCTGATAGGTTTCAAATTTCTACCTTCACCTTGGAGTCGATCTTTGCTTATATGAAGCCATACTCGATCACCAATCTGGAAATGATGATCTATTCAATGTTTGTCATGTCGTTCTTTGTATTTGGCCTGACTTGATTCCAACATTTCTTGCATTGCTTGATCAATTAACTGTTAACTTTTCATATGCTTAGCTAATACATCAGTATTTCATTTCATTTTCATAACAAAAGCATATAAACAGGATCATTGAAAGAAACAGTATCACAAGAACAACACAGATTTATCCTGGGAAAACCCTAAAGGGAAAAACCCAGCAAAAGCTTCCTCAATATAGATGCCCCAAAAAGATAAAAGACAAAAGATAAAACCAGCAAGGAGATCAAAGCCTGATCCTCCTCCTTCTCCAGCTACTCTTCTCTTCTCCACTAATGCGCTACACAAGTGAGAGTGTGTGCTCCAAATGAGGAGCGCTACACCTCTATTTATATTCATCCGTTCACTTAAGTTAATTCATCTGTCATGTAGGCTTAATCATGTAGGCTCGAGTTACACATGTAGGCTCAAGTAACCACACTAGGGTGCTAATGACCCACCTTTACAATTAGAGGGGACTACCTCATGACTCTTATTAGTTCTTTCGATTAGGAGCATCGGGGTACAAAGTAATACAAGTGGTTCTCCCGGTAGGACCATCGGGGACCACAAAAGATACATATAGAATACTCTTTGAAGTTACAATATTTCAACATTAACTGGATCTGCTTAATAAACTTCAGAGAGTTATCCCCATCAACTTGTCCACATTCCACTATATCTTTCCCAAAAACAAAGTCTAAAGGAGACTTTGGCAAGTACCCAAAACATGTCTCGAATGGAGACTTATGAGTAGAAGGTGTATAGATTTGTTGTAGGCATGTTGTACATAATGCAACTGTTCATCCCAAATCTTAGGATGCTTAGCACAATACCCTCGAATAAATTATCCACGGTATGGTTGACCACTTCAGTTTGACTGTCGGTTTGTGGATGAAATGCTGTGATTTTCTCCAGCTTTGTGTCCATAAGTTCCCATAAAGATGACCAAAATTTCCCAAGAAAGCGGGAATCTCGATAAGAAATAACAGAAGTAGGAAGTCCAAAATGGACCCATACATTTTGAAAGAACAAATGAGCAGTCATCTCAGCTGTGATCTGCTTTTTACAAGGCATGAGTATACACATTTTATTGAATCGGTCCACAACAACATACATATAGTCATGTCCTTTTCTAGACATTGGTAAAACTCCTACAAAATCCTTCGCATGGACGAGAAGGAACTGGAAGTGGAGTGTACAAACCTAACTTTTTGTTACTTGGTTTAATTGTTGCACACATAACACAACCTTTTACATATTTGGACAATGTATCATTCATTTGAGGCCAATAGAAAAACTTTTGTAATTGTGCTACAATTTTTTATGAAGACAGATCTGGAGGTCCATTAGATTCTTGGACTTGTGGGTTATGGTCCCACAATATGGACTCATAATGTCCATGGCAGCAACAAGAAACATTTCGATAGTTCCTCATGTAACTCTCTAATACAAAATTCTTCGGGACTGTTGATCTAGGTTGATCGAGATCTGGACCATTCTGTTTTCGCTGCGCCTAGTCTCCATGTGGCTCGGCTCGTAAACACCTCGTTGTACCTAGTCTCCATGTGGATCGGCTTGTAAACACCTCGATGTGCCTAGTCTCCATGTGGCTCTACTCGTAAACACCCAAGAAACGCCATTTCGCCTCCATGATATCGTTGTTTTGTGGATCACCATCGATCCATACAATGATCGATGGTCGATCAATATATCTGCAACACAGTCATTCTAACATACATTTTCATGCATTCACCCAATCATATATAAGCTCGGTTCTTGATCTTACACCAGCATTGAATTTTCACTTCAATGGAATTTATACACACAGGTTTACGCACATAATCAACACACAAACCAGATAGAATTCAAAGATATATGAGACTACACAGTTATCATTTTATCGATCTCGATGATACAAAATATGGCCTATATGGGCCTAACCTGATCTTACATTGCATCGTCCTATCTTGAAGCACACATGGTCACGCTTTAAATAACAAAATACAGTATGGATCAGATCACTGAAAGGATCTGATCAAATCTCTAAAATTACTCACAAATTGCTAACAACCAAGATCAAATCCTAGGAAATCTCATCCTTTGGCCACATCCTCGCGTTCTGGAAGGTCAAAATCCAATTTGATTTAGGGTATGGTTGATGCTCCTGCATCAGACTCCCATGGTACAACATTTATGACCTCGTGGTCATATGTCTTCTCTTGCTGCTTCCATCTTCAACTCGGTCGTCTTCCTTCCTCATGCATCATTGAGCTTCTTCTCATACTAAGTCAGTGAGCTGCAATCAAGCTTCCACTAACACCTCATCAACTTTCTTTCTCAAGCTCAAACTTTTGGTGTCACATTTTCACCTCCTTTGAACCTTTCAAGAATTCCTTTGCTCCTCTCTAACTTTTGCATCGCCTTACTCTTTCAGAAATTCTACCCACAATTACAACTGTGGAATTTCCCAACAACTTATACCTAGCCATAGCTGGAAGCTATTTCATCATGTAGGAAACCTTTCCCTGCTCTGATACCACCTAATGAAGATAGATCGGGAGGTCCATTAGATTCTTGGACCTGTGGGTTATGGTCCCAAAATATGGACTGATAACATCCATGGCAGAAACAAGAAACCTTTCGATAGTTCCTCATGTAACTCTCTGATACAAAATTCTTCGGGATTGTTGATCTAGGTTGATTGGGATCTAGACCATTCCAATTTCGCTGCACCTAGTCTCCATGTGGCTTGGCTCGTAAACACCTCATTGTGCCTAGTCTCCATGTGGCCTAGATCGTAAACACCCAGGCAACGCCATTCTGCCTCCATGATATCATTGTTTTGTGGATCACCATCGATCCATACAGTGATCGATGGTTGATCAATATATCTGCAACACGGTCATTCTAATATACATTTCTAGGCATTCACCCAGTCACATATAAGCTCGGTTCTTGATCTTACACCAACATTGAATTTTGACTTCAACAAAATTTATACACATAGGTTTACATACATAATCAATACACAAACTAGATAGAATTCAAAGACATATAAGACTACATAGTAATCATTTTATCTAGCTCGATGATACATCATATGGCCTATATGGGCCTAACCCGATCTTACATTGCATTGGCCTATCTCGAAGCACACATTATCACGCTTTAAATAACAAAATACAGTATGGATTAGATCACTGAAAGAATCCGATCAAATATCTAAAATTGCTCACAAATTGCTAACAACCATGATCAAATCCTAGGAAATCGTATCCTTTGGCCACATATGTCCACATCCTCGCATTCTGGAAGGTCAAAATTCAATTTGATTTGGGGTATGGTTGATGCTCCTCCTTCATTTTCACCTACTCCAAAATGTCCTGAAATGAGAGGAGTGTGAGCTTTTCTTATCACATGCACTCTTTCACTTTGTGGAATACAGATTTTACCAAGATGATACAACAATTTGTCATTGATATGATAGTTCAATTCTTCATTCTGATATCCATGCGTTAGTGATTCATAAAATTTGGAATCTTCATCCTTAGTATATTGTTCAACATAACTTGTATGAACTAAAGGACTTTGTTGAATGACAATAGAAGCATTTGTTGGAGGTCTAGATAGCATATATGCAACTTTGTTTTGAATTCCTTTCTTATACTTAATAACCAAATGAAATTCTTGTAAAAAACCAATCCATCTGAAATGCCTTGATTGTTGTAGCTTTGTTTGGGATTGTAGATATTGTAGTGGTTGATGATCAATATGTATGATTGTTTATTTACCCATTAGGTAATGTTTCCACTTTTTAACACTTTTTACTAATGCATACAACTCTTTGTCATAGGTTGGACAGTTGATTATTGTTTTATAGAAAGTTTCATAATGATAGCATATTGGTTTTTTATGTTGCATTAATACTGCCCCCATTGCATAACCATTAGCATCAGTTTCTATCTTAAATGGTTGTTGTAGCTCTGGCAGTGCAAGTACTGGAGATGTGTTGATCTTTTATTTCAGTGTGTCGAAGGATTTTTGTTCCTTGTCTTCCCACTGAAAGAATTTGTCCATGCTTGTCAAAGCATGTAAAGGAGAAGCTATGAAGGAGAAGTTCGCAATGAACTTCTTCCATTATTGGGTTGCTCCCTAAAATATTCTTACAGCTGTTACATTATTTGGCTTAGGCCAATTTACAATGCCCTCCACTTTAGAGGGATCAATATTCAATTCACCACTCCCTATAGTGTATCCTAGATAAACTAAAGATGTCTCTCCAAACTCACAATTAGACATCTTTAGGTACAATTTTCCCCTTACAAATACATCCAATACTTGTTTAACATGCTTGGCATGCTCTTCCCAAGTTCATCTGAAAATAAAAATATGATCTAAGTAGACTATAACAAAGTCATCAATGAAGGGCCTAAACACATCATTCATCATCCGCATAAATGTTGTGGGTGCATTACAAAGCCCAAAGTGCATTACCATTCATTCATACAATCCCTGTTTGGTTTTGAAAGCAGTCTTCCAAATATCATTGATGATAGCCACTTCTCAAGTCTAACTTAGTGAAAAAATTGTATTTTTTAATTAATATAAAATATCATCAATTCGAGGAAGATGATACATGTTCTTTATTGTAATTATGTCCAGTCCCTTGTAATCAACACACGTACACCATGTGCCATCTTTCTTTGGCACCAAAATAATTGGTGAACCACACGAAGAGGAACTTGGTCGAATGGCCCCTCTCTCAATCAATTCCTGAAGATGTTTCTTTATCTCTTCATTCTCAACAATGGAAGACTTGTACATATCAATATTAGGAAGAGGTGCATCTTGCAATAAATGAATTTCATGTTGAATTTCCCTTTTAAGAGGTAAGCCTTTAGGTTCTTGAAACTTAATATCATAATCATATACCACTTTTATCAAGTCATTTTTAAGTTTAGGATCACAACCTTTAAAGGATTCATTTTGTTAAACATATTTTTATTTTACTATCATAAGCACGAAGCTTTTACTTGCATTTATTAACCTCTTCATTTGATTTGCAGAAACTAAAGAAAGATTAGTTTTCATGCGATGTGCATGAACAATATATTCAATACCATCTTTAGTGAGTTTATACTTGTTATCTTCCTTGTAAAAGATAGCCTTCCTATCATACATATATGGACTACCCAACACAATACCACATATATCCAATGGAACCACATCTATATCTACCTCATCCACAAATCCAGAAGTGATGGAAAACCTAAGTCTACACTGTTTTGTAACTTGTAATTGTGCATTATCACATACCCATCCAAGTGGATATGGCTTAGGGTGTAACTTACTTTTCTATTGTAATTTCTTAACAATTTATTCTGAAACGAGGTTTTCTTGTGATCTTCTATCAAACAGAGTATCAATTTTTGTATGCTTAGAGATAACTCTAATATGAAATAACGCACTCCTCTTTCTTTCATCAATGACATATCCATTTCTTGAAACTGAACAAGAATGAATTTTACTTTGAATTCTTGTAGAAACCACCTTAGTTTCATCCCCAAAGTCTGATCCCAAATCATGTTGGATTATTGCTACTATAGTATTTTTGTCTTCTTTATTCCGAAACTTCTCATGCTTGAGCTCCAGAGGAAGTTTCCAACATTTGGAAGCATCATGAAATTTCTTCTGACAATGAGTACAGGTAGGTTTATCTCCTTCCTTCTTCACAGTAGTTTTGTGTTTACCTTTTCCCTTACCTTTAGATTTGTTTCCATGAGGTTTGAAAGGTTTCTTGGAAAGGTTCCCTTTGGTATTCTTTCCTTGTCTCTATGTGAGCTGCTTGAACACACACCTCATCAAGGTTAGTCAGATTAAACATCAATATCATATGACATAAATAACTATGCAATCCTCCTATATATTTGAGAAGAGTTTCCTAGGTGTAGAGAGGTATACCAAGTACCAATTCTCTTTTTCGAAATTCTTGTGTGTAATATTGCACACTTTGTCCCTTACCTTGCCTTAGATTCTTCCAATCCATCATAACTTGTTGCATATACCCTAATGGATAGAATTGTTTTTTTAGTGCTGAAGTGAACTCATACCAAGAGGAGATGATTTTTCCTTTTGTGGCAAGATCCTCTTGAGATCTACTCTCCCACCATACGAGAGTAGTCCCTCCAAGTCGGAGAGAAACCAACTAAATCTTAATGTTATCTTCAGTAAATTTTTGAATCCTATAATAAACTTTAATTTGACAGATCCAATTGTCCAATTTTTCAGCATTAAGCTCTCCATTATTCATACGTAATTCAAACTTAATATCTAGCTTTAATTGAGGCACATTAAAGTCATTTTTTTCTTTTTTCTTTTCAGACAGAGAATGTAAAGAACCATCAAGATAAGACAAAGAAGATGGTGGAGATTTAGGAGGTTCCTCACTGCCTCCTTCTTTTATACCTTCTGCATGAGATGGACCTCCTTGTTCACCTCTCTTCCGATCTTGATAGAGCTCCTATACTAGCGTTTGCATTCTCATGAAAGATTTGAAAAATTCCCCTTCAGATGGGATAGAAGAAGTTTCTTCTTCTCCTTTTGGTGAAGACATTTTCCTTCTTCTTGAACCGATCTCTGGATCAAACTCTTCAATTTCTCATTCACCACGTTGTAGCATGGTTCTTGTTAACATAAACTCACAATGCAATGGTTATCTAGCTCTAATACCAAACTTGATCTAAAATTTCATGATATTTTAATCATAAGATTGCATGTGAAGTTGTTTGTTAAAATACTCATAAAATAGGCTTAAAAACTGAATTTTAAATGCTTTAAATCATTCACACAAGCAAATAAAAATAGATATGCTAACCAAAAATGAAGACAACAACTGATAATGGTGCTCACCCCTTTTGGGCTATGTCTCTGGGCCACTTCCAATGGAAAGCTGATTTATTAAGTCTTCAAAAGCTTATAAAATGAGTGTTCTTGAAAC
The DNA here is from genome assembly GCA_001517045.1 of Pseudotsuga menziesii. Taxonomy (NCBI): domain Eukaryota; kingdom Viridiplantae; phylum Streptophyta; class Pinopsida; order Pinales; family Pinaceae; genus Pseudotsuga; species Pseudotsuga menziesii. The sequence continues at coordinate 18,859 of LPNX010881064.1, read as the reverse complement.
GCTTCAGAATTTTGTTAGTTAGAAGCATAAATAAACAACACCACTGAACTCCTTGCGAAATTTTGAGAAAAATGAGTATAACGTTGTCTAGATGTTCCTGAGACCTCCTCTAGCATGCAAAACGAGACAAACTACCTGCAAATAAGACAAAAATGTAGAAATTGTACGGATTCTTCCTCGAGACCTGTGTCCATTAATGGAATGAGTGCCTCGGGATTTGTGCTTATACCTGTCTCGGTTTCTGTGCAACCTGCGCGCTATTCTAAACTCCGAACTCTATCGAGCTTGACCGTGGCTTTGGAATTTCGTGGGTTAAATATGATTTGGTGTTTGCAAATTAAAACATTTATGTGTTGCTTACCACTAAAAGGTGGGGCAGTACCCCAATGGTAAGACGCACCGCTATATTTGATGTGGATAGGTCACGGGTTCAAACCGGCGGCCCTCTCCTCCTTTCACGTTTTTGGAATGGTGGCACATGTTATATTAAAACACTTTAATAATATGGTAAAGGTTCGGTGGATGTATTCGGATATGGTTATAACATAAAGTTAACAATTGTTGTATGGTTTGAAATGTGGCATATATTCATGGTCCAAGTTGACACGTTGAATGGCGCGTTGATAAGGTTTGATGAAATAGATAAGGTTTCATGGATTATGATATGGTTTGGCTCCACCGTTTTCCTAACATATGACTTAGTTCACACTAATGTTTAACATATGGTTTATAATATATAATATAGTTTGCAATGGGGGCCTTGGTGTTGGCATGGGGTCGAGGGTTATTCCCTTGACTCTTCCCCGTCTTTTTCAACATTAGAACCTTTCAAGCATAATATAATATTTTCCATAGTTCTTATCAAGTACCATGGTGGGAACCTCGGTTAGCAAAACATGACGAAAAACCTTTCAAGCATAATATAATGTTTTTCATAGCACTTATCAAGGACCATGGTGGGGACCTTGGTTAGCGCAACATGGTGAGGGCTTGGGTTGTAGGGAGGTCTTGGGTTCAAATCGCATGGACTCCAACCAATTTTTTACCATTTGGAAATTTTTTTGTCATTTTTACTATTTTTAACCATTCTTATCGAAACTTCAAATGTTGACAATTTCTGCATCCAGACGTTGTTTTGCACAAAACAAACATCGCCAGAAAGATGTTGACGATATATTTCATCCCGTAAGATTTAATTTTCATTTTGAAGACATTAAATTTGATCATCTTTGAGATGGTCCACCTGGATCACTAGTTGTCCCAAACCTTTTCGATGAGGTGTCTGAGAGTGATGCAATGACAAATGGTAGAATTCCTTGGCCTAAATCCAGACTATATTTTTTCTCTTTTACCCTCTTTTTTTTCCCAACTACTGATTCTACACTCCACCATGCTCCCAAATAATTTTCCAAGAAGAGGGTTTGCCATAATAGTGTGGTATTGTTGTTGTCTCCACTTTTGTAAATAGGGATAGTAACACTAGTTGTCCACTCAATTGGAAAGTTGCTTTGTGTGACTTTGTTGAAGATTCCTTTGATGTTCGGAGCCAAGCTCTTAACACCCCATTTTAAAATTTTGCTTGGAATCCATCAATGTCTTGAGCGTTATCGCTTGCTCATTTTTTGATACCACACTTGACATCCTCCATAGAAAACAACTCAATTGTAGTGTTTATTGTGGCAGGGCTACTTCCCTCTTGTTGTCTCTTTTATAGAAGCTTTGCATATTCTAAGCACTATACATCCGTGATATTATTATCTATTTGCTTTCTTTTTTGCTACAGTTCTTGCCAAAATCCTTTGGGATTGTGCTTTCCCAAAGAAATTAATTAATTCCTTCTTTAAGTCACATAATTTTCCCTTTTTGTTTTTGTCATATTTTTATACTTTTTCATGCATTCAACATTTGTCACCTCTCACATAATGGACATTTTAGCATCCTTGCACTCTTCACAATACCATGGATTAGTTGGAAAAGTGTTTAAGACCCTTTTCTTTGGCCAAGATCTTTTGCACACCTTTAATGCTTGTGAATTAGAGGGATCAAAACAATGTTGCACATGTAATTTGTTTATGCACAATCTTCTTTTCTTTCTGTGTTGTTTTTTTCCAACTGAAAGTGTTGTTCAAGAGCATCAACAAATAGTTCTTGATTTTCTTGATTCATGAGGATTCTTCCATTTGGTTGATCTTTCTTGTGTAAATGTTGGGTATTCTCTTCCTGCAACCAATTTGCGTGTATACCCAACTTAATAGGGAGAGGCATATGATTATAATTCGTCTCAATAGGAAAAGCACCAATGTTGAACTCCAACAAATTGTGAATGGAGCTCTAAGAGCATATCACATAGTCCACCATACTTTGTCCATTGTAGGTTTTACACGTGATGTCACCAGGTCTCGTCCCAACTTGCATGCCATTGCAAATAACCATGTCATAAAGGCTACATAATCCTAACAAATCAGCGCCAAAGTGTGACACACTCCCATTCCCATATTGAGAGGTCCTTTTCCACATCTGAATCTCATTCTCATATAACCAAAGAGGATTGTTGTCCATACTCTCATCACTACCCAACTGAATAGACTGATTGTTTGTTGTCCTAGCATTAAAGTCACCAATTAAAACAATATCTCCTAATAGTCATGAAAGTAGGAATGTCTCTTTTGAAGTAGCATAAGGTTCTTCGTTATCTAAATTCGTCTTCTTGTAGAACTTAAAGTGTTTTTTAGCAAAGTAACATGCATCCATCCTGATTGTTACTTCATTGTCTGCTATAGTCAACCAAATAAATTTCTTATTTGGATCCTCTTTTTCCACCTTTAGAATTCCACTCCGCATTTCTCTGATTAGAATTGTGATCCCTCCATGTCCTTTACATGATCCAGTCTCTTCATTCCACACTGATATTTTATTATATTCTTCGAATTCTGGAACCTGCATCAATCATGCTCATATGTTTCTATAAGAATAATGATGTCTTTTCCTTCTGCTATGGGCCCCAATCCTAGTCCTCTCCTCCATGGATAGCCTCTATAATTCCAACTCACCATGTTTAGATACTGGTCGGGCGGGGGGGGGGGGGGGGGAATCCCTATTTTTGGTTTGTCAAACACCTTACTAAATTGGGCTTTCCCATTTTTTAGCCACGCCTATTTTCCTGCTTCCCTTGATGATTTCACTTTTTCCCATTCCTTCCTTTGCTCTTCTTGCTGGTCAAATGTCAAGTTATCCTCTAGGTAAATATGAGTGCCTCTAGGAAACCCCCTATTCTTTAGGTTATTTATCTCGTCTTCCATATTTATTAATGTAACTCTCACATGTCTATTCCTTCGGTTTTTTGTTTTCCTACCAATCATATTTTCTTGTTGAATATAACCTATCCAGTTCAACTTGTTCTTGAGAAACTCCCTTGCTAAAATATTTGTGGCCTTGTCTTTCCTATCTTTTTTCTTCTCTTACTTGCCTCTTGATTTGTCTCTCCATATTTTCTTTTTCCTCAACCGATGTTTCCTTTACCACTCGAGCCCAAGATTTAACATCTTCTATTTGTTGAATTAGCTTGTTTTCTCTCCCTTCCACATTTGCAATTGTTTATTTAAACTCTTTAATTTGGTTTGCACTACTAATTTTCCTTGTCTCTAAGCCATTTGCTTCTCTTACTTTCAACTGCTCCAATTCTTGTCTCAAAGCAATCAACTCTTGCTACCCTATTTCCATACTAATTTATAAGTTGGTTACCTGCGCTTTGAGCGCCATATTTTTCCTTTTGGGGTTATGGATGGCTTCTAAAATTTGTTTTAGCCCGAGATCGCCATGTTTCCCCTTTGAGTCTATAATCTCAATTCTTTTTTTTGTGTTCATGAGTTCACTTACATAGAGCTCTGACGACCACAACAATGGATATGTTGTGGGGTTGTAATGTCCTTATTGCTTGCCTCTTTGTTTGGTGATAGTGTGTCACTTTCACATTGCTTTGGTCTAGATTCCTCTTGCCTCCCAAAATCCTCTTTATTCTTGACATTAATCACCCCCTAATATGCTTGTTCTTATACTAAAGGATGCATTTGGTATTGATAATTACATTGTTTTTGGTTGTTTTTGGTTGTTTTTGGTTGTTTTTGGTAAGATCCATGTGAATTTTTTCCTCTGTGGGTGTCTCATCTTTTTTGTCTTCCTGCGCCATAAAATCTCCTTGTATTTCTTTGCATTCACGAAGATCAACCTTTCATTTGTGCAAATTGCATTAACTTGAAGAAACCTTGACATAGAGGGATTCCAAGTTCCACTTATATTCTCTTGCAAAATGCAGGGGTAGGGATTGGTAGGTCCTCCTAAAATCTGGAGAGTGCGGTACCAAGGGATGTTCCAATCCTAATAAAAAATCTTCCTTAAAAGGGAACTTGGTATTTGAATTTGAAAACCGCTTGTTTTTTCAAATCCATTTGAGGTAATTGTCTCTAACCAGAGATGATTTTAAGGGCGAATTTTAGCCCATGGGTGAATTTTAAGGGGTCACCAAAAAAAGTTGGGTGAATTTTTAATATGAAAATGGTTATTTATTTATTTAATATATTAACCTATTATTTATTAAACCCCATAACTGCCACAAATCAAATCGCCTACACTGTGAAACAGGGAAAATGGGGAAAATGGAATTTAGCCCACTCGATTATGGCTCAAATCTTGACATTGCCCAAATTTTTTTAGTAATGGAGGTGAATAACACTCATATTGCACGAATATTTCAGTTTGGAGGAGAAACACAGATGGTTCACCCCGATTTATGGATGATAGGGTAAAGATTTGGTATTTTGCCCCCCGATTTATGGATCATTGGGTAAAATGGACTTAGTTCGTCCTCGATTTGGGTAAAATGGACTTAGTTCATCCTAAATTTGGGTTTGTGGATAAATTATTTTGCTATTCCAGTTATCATTACCTTCCCATCCTTGGCCAAATCGTCCTATGTCTGTCGATTTGGAATAATGGAGGAGTGGATACAAAAGTTTTAGTTTCAAGTTTCAATAGTGGGAGTTAGGGGTTTCAGCCTCCAAGACTTCAAATTAATCCAAAATGGTCAATATTTGAGAAAAGCGTGGAAAGATTTAGTCAATTGGGGACGTTTTTGTACCTATATAATGTCGCAAGAGTCGGCATGAAGCTTGATTTCAGTTGCAAATTGTATCTTTACAGTGGCCGACTCTTGAGTGGAAAATATCTACATTTGTTCAAGGTTGCTTCTTTCTGCAGACTTTATACATGTTAGTTTCTTATTTAAATTATTTCTTCTTTGGTTTATAGTAGAAGGTTGAAGATGATAATAGATATACAAAAAATGGGCATTCTCCCAGTGTGGAAGATATATGTCTCCCAACCTTGAATATAGAGTCAATTAGTGCTTGAATTTATGAAAAAAACTATATTAATATTCTTTATATATTAGTCGTGACCTTGCTGACCTTCCTAGAATTGGTTCTAGTCTTGCTCAGGTTGCTAAACCTTACTAAGCCTTACTGAAGTTTGAACCTTCCTAGGCTGATCTATGACCGTATTGACGATTCTATGTTGGGTCGTGACATTTGTGACCTTGCTTGACCTTGTGAACTGCTGTAAATAGGGACGTGACTTTGTGGGATTCCAGATCTGCCTTGTGAACCTTGTGGGCTTCTAGATATGAACCATGATTCATGAACCCTTGTGGGCTTCTATTTCCGATCCCGTTGTCAGAGATAGAAAATCAGGAAATTTAGTTGAATTTTAAGTACTTTTTTCCTGACCTTCCGATCCCGATGTGGAAAATCAGAAATTCGGTTTTTCTTGAGCACTTTTGAAATCAACAAGAAAAGCTTTAAAAAGACTTGGAATTTTTATTGTTTTATTTGATTTTTATTTTTCTGATTTCCCGATCCCGGTGTCAGAAATCAGAATTTGGGAGTTTTGTAAGTATTTTTTAAGGAATTTCTATTTCCCGATCCCGATTATTGAAAATAAAAAATATTTCAATAATTTTATGGTTTTATATCCTGACTTTCCAATCTCGATGTCGGAAATCGAAAATTGAGAAAATTTAGTTGAATTTTATGTACTTGTGTCCCTACTTTCCGATCCTGGTGTCAGAAATAAAAAATAGGGGTTTTCTTGAGCACTTGCTATTTTGTTGTAGTTTTTCCGATCCCAATGTCGGGAATCGAAAATTGGGTTTCACCCTTCCAAACTCTGGTTTCATATTTCTGATCCTAGACTCGATTTGTGTGTGTTTCTTTATATTGGATTTTCTTTCAGATCAATCCGCATCGTTTGATCAGATCGATCAACAGGCACGATCACTCCTCGTTCTTAGCCATTTCTTATGTGGTATATATAATATGCTCCTCCTTTTCCTTTCCCGCCATGAATTGGAAGTGGACCAAGCAAAGTCCACCTGTTCACATCTATTGTTTAGCCTTATGGGAGGACAATTATATTCCTCTGATTAATGAAATATGTGATCAATTTATTGGAGTAATTTATTTCATGTTATACAAGAAGGATGCCCCAAGGTTTTTCGAGCAAGCCAAGTCCTTAGTCTCCACCATGGGAGACAGGTACATTGGTGAATATTTCACATATATCAGAATTTAGGGAAGCAAGCCTATGCATTTAATGCCTATAATAGTTCATAATAATATGGTCTTGGAGGAAGTTGCTTACCAGACTGTGATTGAAGGGATACATCAACTATGTTATTCTTTGAAAATGAAGGCTTCTAGATCTGAACCATGATTCATGAACGCTTGTGGGCTTCTATTTCTGATCCCAATGTCGGAAATAGAAAATCAGGAAATTTAGTTGAATTTTTATGTACTTTTTCCTCGACCTCCCGATCCCAATGTCGAAAATCAGAATCCAAACTCTGGTTTCAGATTTTTGATCCTGGACTTGATTTGTGTGTGTTTCTTTATATTGGATTCTACGATGTCCGATCAGATTGATCAATAGTCACGATTACTCCTCGTCCTTAGCCATTTCCTGGGTTTGATTTATTGGTTTTTCACACTGTTTTTGTTATTTTTTATAGTGTGTATCACTGTAGTTGCTTTGGTTCCCACTGAAGAACATCGTTACTGTCCTCTGATGAAGCCCTTGAGTTGTTAACTGATAAGTGGTTTTTCCTCTTCTCCGTTTGGTTTACAGGTTAAATAATACAGTTTACTATTGATTTTATCCCCCTTTTCACCATGATAAACATGGCATGAAGTGCGAGATCCAAAACCCTCATAGATGAGCCAAAATATATGGACCCCAATGCACTGACACCGAGGGAGTTGTAACTAAAACCTTCACCCTGGATTGGGCTCACATCTACTCTATCTTCGACAATGATGACCTATTAGAGGTGGAGAATCATGTCCAGGCCTTCTAGAACATCTCCAAATCCCAAATCCATGTGATTTTTTCTCACCCACCTATCATGCCTTGCACAAATTTCGTCTGTTGGTTGGTTGAACTTGCCGACCCCAACACACAAATGTTTTGGGATGCTAGTAAAGCCCCTCTCTCCTTTAAACTAGAAGTCATTGCAGGGATGTATTCCCTCAAGACCACTTAATAGTTACTCACTAAATAATTCCTGAAGAAGTCAATTCCCAAACTCAATATTAATGAATTGATCAAATCTTGGATGGAGGAGCCAACTCTTTATGCTCATAGGCCTGACAGGAAGTATCATGTTGTCTAGTTCAAAGAACCTTATTCACTGATCGCTGCCATGTTCTGCAGACTGTATAGGATTCTTAACTGCTCACACTTCATGACTGAATGGGATCCTATAGCCTATCACATCATTTCCACTCGCCAACCATTTAACTGGGCTCAAATATTATTAGTGGTCTTGAGGGATGTTATTTCACAAGCACAAAAGACCACATAATCCAAAAAACCCAAGTTTTATCTTTCTGCTTATGTGGTAGATATAATATGCTCCTCCTTTTCCTTCCCCACCATGAATTGGAAGTGGACCAAGCAAAGTCCACCTGTTCACATCTATTGTTCAGCCTTATGGGAGGATAATTATATTCCTCTGATTTATGAAATCCGCGATTAATTTATTGGAGTAATTTATTTCATGTTATAAAAGAAGGATGCCCCAAGGTTTTTCGAGCGGGCCAAGTCCTTAGTCTCCACCATGGGAGACAGGTACATTGGTGAATATTTCACATATATCAGAATTTAGGGAAGCAGGTCTGTGCATTTACTGCCTATAATAGTTCATGATAATATGGTCTTGGAGGAAGTTTCTTACTAGACTGTGATTGAAGGGATACATCAACTATGTTATTCTTTGAAATGGAATGCCTGGCCCAATTTTCCTATCAACATTGGGCACTTGTCTATAACTACCTCTACTTGTGCAAATTTATTGGGGAAGAACATTACTACACTGAAATTGGAAGAAGACCCAAAGAGGATGCATGATTTGAAGGGATTCTCAGCTGCACATTTCTCACATGCTCACCTCAAGAGTCATCATGAACATCAAAATGAACCTAATGATTCGATCTAGAAGGGAGTTGATTATTTCCAGGATGTCCTAGTTAGAGCTGCCACTCCAGAGCAAAGAGGTCTTATTCTCCAAGTGCAACAATAGCACAAGGCTAAAATGCTTGCAGAAAGAAAATTGAAGCTTGCAAAAATGGAAAGGGATGAAAAAGAGGCATTTGAAAAAGAAATGCAGATAGCTCGAGCAAGCAAAGCTGCCACTATTCTTCGTCCATTCGAAGGGTCACTACCTCAGCAAAAAGACAAAGGTAAAAAAGTAGTGAGATCAACACAAGCTCCAAATCCCTTGGACAATCTTAATGCATTGATAAAGCAGGAAGATAAATTGAAGAGAAAATCCCAACCTCTTTCCATTTTATCTACCTCTATCCAAATGCCCTCCATTGTTTCTACCATGAAGCCACAACCAATCAAGCTTAATACAGAAGTTGAAGTGTCCATTCTGGATGGAAGTGATTTGGTGGAATGAGTTACTCATTCTTCTACCCCTTTTTTAATCATCACTTCATCTACATCTACAACCTCTATTGGATCATCAATATCACCTTCTTTTACAAGTCTTCTAATGGACGTATCTTTGAATATCCAACTAGACAACGACCCACTTGGTGTACTGTCCATGGAGATTTCTCCTCATTTGACTGCATCATCCATCACATCACCCATTTTGTTTCCTAGTACATCCTTCACTATTCCTTTATCATCCTCTACTTCCATGTCCCAACACATTACTCTAGTTGAGATTATTGCTAGCTCTGGTGAGATTAAAACTTTTGCCTTAATTGCTTTTACCATTCCTACACGCATGATTGTCTCACCCACAACACTTGTTCCCAAGCAGACCTTACAGTCCTCCCAGTTGGTAGTTCTTATCCCTCAACTTTCTGCTAGACATCCTATGCCTCTAGTCACTCTCACAAAGATTCCTACTACTTCCTCTGAGATTATTGCAGACTTTGGAGAAGAGGTTGTGGTTTCTCTTGATGACTATTACTTGAGTAAAACATAGAAATCAGTTGTAAAGAGCGGTTCCAAGAGGACCAGGCAAGGAACTATTGTGCAGGGAGTTGTGCCAAATCAAGTCATATGGAAGAGAACCTCTACTAATATAAGGAGGGAAGCAGTGGAGACAATAGTGACAATGGGGGATTTTGCTGGTGCAAATTTTGATATAGTCACCTCATTGAATCAAGATATTGACCATGAAAAAGAACATGTTCAATCCTTGACTAGGGAAAAGGAGGAACTACTACGAATTCATGCCAAGGAGTTGGAGGACTTGAAAACACAACATTTTACAGACCTCACTGTTGTGAAACAAGTTGATGATGATTTGGCCAAGAAGTTAGTAGAGGAGAAAGTTAAAGTTGCTCAATTGCAAATTGAACTAAGTGATGTTAAGCAACAATTAGTTTTGTTTCAGTCTCAAGCTACCACTTCTTCATTTGTGCAATTGTGAGAGAAGGAATTCAAGGAATTTGCATTGCATGTAAATGACAGGTATACCCAGAAGCTCATTGCATTGTTTGAAGGATTGACTCAAATTCAGGAAGACTACAATGCTTTTGAGCATCAATACGATTTGTTGGAAGATCATATGGAAAGAAGAAAATATGATTTTAATGCTATGGAACAGGTCATTGAATGGAAGGCACACATCAAGGAGTGTCCTCCTGATATACCAAAATTTGACAATATGAAGTTTAAAAGGATTAGGATTTCAATTGAGTCTTGGGAGAATGCCTACTAGGATGTGAAGGATATGATTGAAAGTGGATATAAAGTATGTGCCGGGAAATGGGGAAAACTGATGATATCCCTGAGGAAGTTCACTTCTCTAGGCTAGTCGAGTTGGTTGATGCATCCCCTGCCAATTTGATGTTATCTGATGTGGAACAACAATATGGTGATCTTAAGCAAAAAATAAATCAGTTGAAACAAGTACAATTGCAAGATGCGAAAGATTTTATAGAAATTCCTACTCTGCAGAGTTTTCAAGCGAAGGAATTCCTTCGACCTCTTGGTGGCTATTTTTATCCATGTAATGTCAGATTTTTCATATGTCTGCAATCAGGTATGAATTTGTCATACTTGTCATAGAATCTTTCATCATTTGTTGTCATAGAGTGCATGGAATCTCCTTCCAAGTGGCACACCTTGTCTTCTAGTCTCTTCGTCTTCCATGGAAGTTACTCTCATTTACCTATTCGAATTCCTTAGCTCATTATATGATATTTGAAACCACATCACCCTCCAATAATGTTACATTACCCATGTGTTTGAATTTGGATGAAGATCATGCCAGGTGTGTGGGGAATCTAGTCATCCAAAGGCTCCATAAGCTTACAAGTGTCTCCATGAACCCATTCCACCTTATTTTTTTTAATTTATCATTTATGTGACCCATTTAAATGTGAATATGGTAAACTAAAGTCCTTTTGGGTCCCATATCCCCTTATTACAAAATTTGTGTCTCTGTCTCAACCTAGGGAACTAGTAGGTTGGTGGAACATTATTTGCAAGTAGTCTTATTTGGAAAATATTTAATTGGGGACATGACATTGAAGAGGGGAAAAGGTTAAACAAAAATAAAAGAAAAAGACTAAATTGAGAGAAGGAATATCAAACTCTTTTCTTATAGAGAAACAACTAGCTTTAAGGGACTAGGAGTGTAATTTTCATGAGGAAGAAGAATGGAAGTTGACATTGAGAATGAATTGGCTTAGAGTAGGTCATAGAAATATTAAAAACTTTCATAGAGAAGCCATCATAAGTGCAACAACTAATCATTTCTCTAGCTTAATATTAAGGAAAGACCTTTCCAATGTGGGTAGAGAAAAGACCTTTCTGCAGCATTAAATACATTGTTGAAATAGTAGGAATGGGCCCACCATTTGTAGCATTAGTTTTTTTAAGGTGGCTCTAATAGGAGGTAAGGGCCCACCTTGTCACTAAGCTCGCCCAGTTTGAATGGCTATAGAATTTCGTAACTATTTTGGTGTGATAATTTGTTGATACAATGCATGTATGTAGATTATGCGAATAGTGTGTTGTTGGATCAATAAGTCATCTGTAACATTAATACATTGTTGAAACAATTAGTTAATTGAAGTGTGTGAATCTTGCATTGCTGAAATGGTTGATTACTTGGCATGTATGATCTCTCTTAGAGTATGCAAGTGATTTCTTAATAATTAGAAGCGCTGAAAAAAGATTTAATTTCTTGTTGAATTAATATCACAGGTTGAATTCGTTATGATTAATTATTGAGAATTCTGGATCTTGGATGTTGTGTCAGCAACATAGAACACATCTTTCATTCTTTCATGAGTGGTGATTGGATTTAACTTCTTGCAAAAGTAATATAGGATTTAACATATTGCAAAAATAATATATATGTTGTATATTTATGGACAATTCTATATTTCCATTCTTGCTAGAGTGATTTCATTTTTCCAGAATAAGTGATTTATTCTTGAAGATTGAACTAGCAGTAATTATTCTTGAAGATTGAATTGACAATAGAATTAAGATGATTTAGTGAGAAAGAGGTTACATAATAGTTTCAACAATTAGGTTGTTCAATATAGCATTTGTTGATTTGGGTGATTGTATGAGAATCAGTGTGAGAAAGAATTGAAATAATATGAAGAGAAACCTATTATAAGGAAAAGTGAAAGCACATTGAATTGTGATTTCTTAGGAATCAAAGAGATGGTGAATATTCTTAGCAAAAGATTCGCTAATTTCTTACAATATTTTATAAATCAATGAAAGATTCGTCAATTTTTGACAATTTTTTATAATGCAGTGAAATGTTGACCAAGATTTTACAATATCTTATATATTAGTGAAAGATTCACCAATATTTTACAACATTATATAATAAAATGAAAGATTCACCAAAACATTTATATATACATATTATATTATTGATAAAATCAACTTCAAATTTTCCTATATATCAGGGAGATTCACCCATTTTTTATACATATAAATCTAAGGGTGTTCTTAAAATCATCCATGTCTCTAACTATAAGGTTCCTGGGTGTTTTTTATTGTTCACTTTGGAACACCTTGACCAAGAACTCTAGGACTCACTACAACAGAGCGAGGCCATGAAATTTCAATCCAAAGCACACTACAACTACCAAGTCTTCTCCCTAGAGAAACAGAATGGCGGAGCGGTTCTTTGAAATGCAGCTAGGGTTTCCCTAGCCGCTGCCTCCCTTACTACACAGAGCTGAGTTTCGGCTGGATCGCTGGCTGCTGCATCTCCTCGTTCTCAGCGTGGAGTTCTCTTTGGCTGTCACTTCTCTTCGTGGTCTCAACGTGGATTTTTCTCTGGCAATGGGATCTCATGCCCAACTCGTCGCCTTCAAGGCCCTTGTTCAAGCTACAGCTCCTCGGGCAGCTTCTCACACTTCATCCAAGTTCATGAAAAAGATGGACAAGATCCCTTCTCTAGAGCTCTCTCCTACGGATCCATGCCAGAAAGCACTCACCCTCTCTGAGAAATCCCCCATTGGTAAGTTCACAAGGTTGTGGCCCTGCCCTAAGGCAGTGGAGCTCTGGATTGTAGAACATTGGAACCCTCTTCTATAAGGATAGGTCTCTCTCTTTGCAGTTGGACGAGGGTTTTTTGTTTTCTTGTTTTCGAATAAAGAAGAAAGAGACCTAGTCTTTCGTTTGGGTCCTTTCTTCATGGGCTTGAGAGGTCTGTTCCTAGCCCCATGGTCTCTGGGGTTTAACCCAGAAGCAGAGATTACTGCCGCTCCAGTCTGGGTAAGACTCCCTAACCTCCCTCTTCATCTTTGGGGGAAAAGCACTCTGATTGACATTGGTAATAAGCTAGGACGCTATCTAGATAGTGTAGAACCAGAAGGGGGTCAGTTCAGATGTGCCCGTATCTGCGTAGAGGTGAATCTAGAAAAAGGGCTTCCGGAGGCCCTAAAGCTCACATTAGGAGAATGGAGCCACATTCAAGAATTGGATTACGAGCAGATCCCATTCAAACGCAACTTTTGTCATGTTTACAGCCACTTCGCCAAAATATGCCCCAAGCTTGCAGAATCACAGAAACCAGCAAATCTCCTAGCTTCCAAAGATATAGAGTTCCAGACGGTTACTAATCGACGCCGTCCTCCCCGGTGAAAGGATCCTCAAGCTTCTCAGCACAAGGTTTCTCCTCAAGATCATTCTCTTCTTGTAGATACTTCACGCTCGAAAAACAAAAATAGTTTTGAAGTTCTTCAGGAAGATGAAGTACAAGAACTTGAAGCTGCAGATGTCCCATAGCAAGGCATCCCTGGTCCCCTTGGCTCCTTAGAGGCAGCTAAACAAGCTTCTCTAAAACCTGCTTCTTCAGGCTCTATGAAAGACCCCAACGCTTTGATTCATGAGACCCCAGCCCATGCAAGATTGGCATCCTCGGTCCCTTCGTCAGAGGGAACCTCTGAATCCGAAGATTTTTTAGCTCCTTCTCCAGCCCTCACTAGAGGGAGAAAGACAAACAAAGAACGTAGAGAAAAGGAAGCAGCCTCAAACATCAGCTTGGGATCCCAGAAGAAATTGGACCCTTTCATTAAGGGGCATTTCTCCTCTTCGCCTATTTAATGTTTTGTTTCTGTATTCTTCTCTGCTCTCAATTCATGAGAGTCTACTCTTGCAAGCAATCTTTTTCTTGGAATAGCATCATAAGCATTTGGGATTCACTTCTCAAAGCATTGATAAGAAGGCCGACTGTGCTAAGAGAGGTCATCAACCTTCCTTTTCTAAACCCCCCCTTGTAAGCCTGGCTAGGCTACAACCATTTTTAATCAATCAAAAATTTTCAGTTTCTATTAAAAAGAAGGTTCTGGGTGTTTGTTTTCCACCAAAATATGTGTTTCTTATGCATTAGCACCTGTGTCCATGTGATATGCTTCCTTTGACTATTAACTTTGTGGTTCCAACAAGTTTAAGAGATCCAGTGTTATGAAGTTCTCGATTGTTGTTTTGAAAAGGGAAAATACGTAGAACAAATAATATAAAAATGAAGGAGATGCTTGTCCAACCCATTCCTCCAGGCTCCAATCAAGATCCTTGAATGTTGTCTGAAATTAATAAAAAAATAAAATATTAATTTGCTCTTTCATGGATATCTCGGGTTCTCTTGTTCGTATCTCAAACTGGTTAGTGGGCTCCCTTTTCTCAAAACCCTTTGATATCCCTAACCCTGTCCATGGGCGATGAAGGCGACCTCTCCGCTTGTTCCCAACTAACGCTTTACTTGAACCTCTAGAATGCAATTAAAATGTTAATGTGTAGGGACATGTTAATGGAATTAAAATCTTAACGGAATCTTTGAATTCATAATCAATTTAATGAAAATTAATAGAAATTCAACTTTGGAGCTCAGTGTTATATATGTTGGGCAGTTTTGCATGTCATCACTTGTGCAATTTACAAGCTCTATAGAGAAGTAACAGTAGCAACGTAATTATTGATATGGAGCAACGTAATTCTTGGAGCTGGAGCTGGAGCATCGTACAATTTTGAGCTAGAACTTTGTACTACTTGGTGCGTGCAGGTTTTAATGTTTGCATTGATTTGGGCCATGTCGCGGAGATTGATAGTACCTCTGGGTTTAACTAACTTTCTGAGACACTTAGCGATTTGATCTTTCATTGGGGAGTGTATCCTTTGATACTTGGCGAACTTTTTTTTTGACGTGTGCGCTTGTCCTCCTGTTTTCGTACCCTTGGTGATTTCGTGGTTGATGATTGCATTGAATAAGGATTTTTTTTTCTGTGCCAAAGTGATTCTTCATTTTTATTACTAATCTTTAGTAATCTAAGCTTAGATTTATTTGTGGCTGATTATCGGATACGTTTCAATATCCTTACGAGACATTAAAACTCTGGCACGCACCCCGCCAAAAGGTCGGCGTCCTTTATATGATTTGGATGGAGAAGGGAACAATCTTTTGCCAAAAGACTCATTTGTGCATCGAAGAGATTTTAGCCTTGCAGATGGGGGTGTTTTCAGCTTTGTGTCGGAGATTTTGTCTGTAGGTTGGGGTGTATTTTCTTTAGCTGCTGGGGGTGTGAACAGTCTTTTACCAAAGAATTTGTCTGCGAGTCGGGGTGATTCATCTTTAGTGGATGGTGGTTTGAATTTTCTACCGGAGGTTTCATTTGCACGTAGGAGTGATTTTTCTTCGGATGAAGAATTTGATTTGAGAAGGCTGGCATTTCCGGTTGATAATGACTCTATAATATCACATGTTATGGGTAATATTCAGGATTTGGGTGGTGGTGTTCAGAAGTTGCTTAGGGTCTTTGTCTTTTTCTTCGAGAGGAGCAGAAGCAGATTTGGGTTTTGACAATACTGGTGATATTGTGAAGATTATTGGCGTTGATTCTGGTTTTCCAGTTCGAAGGGGTGCTTCACCTCCAGATAAGAGGAATGTTGGGTGTGTTTGCTGCAAGTTAAGCAAAGATGATGAATCAAATGCAGTGGATCAAAAACTTTACAGGTCAATGATAGGAAGCTTACTGTATGTGACAGCTTCACGGCCAGATGTGATGCAAGCTGTTGGACAGGTTGCAAGATTTCAAGCAGCTCCGAAGGAAACTCATGTAATTGCCGTCAAAAGAATCTTCAGATATCTTAAAGGAACTATGGACTTTGGATTATGGTATGCAAAAGGAAATGAGCTGGACTTATTAGCTTACTCAGACGCAGATTGGGCAGGATGTGTGGATGACAGAAAAAGCACAAGCGGAGCATCATTTTTCTTAGGAAACTGTCTGGTATCATGGTCTAGCAAAAAGCAATCCTCAGTATCCTTATCTACAGCAGAAGCAGAATATATAGCAGCAGCAGCATGTTGTACTCAAATTCTTTGGATGAAACAGAACTTGCAAGATCTACAAGTAACATATAATGAGCCGATTCCAATTCTATGTGACAACACAAGTGCTATCAGCATCTCCAAGAATCCGGTCACGCATTCCAAGACAAAGCACATCCCTATCAAATATCACTTTCTTCGTGAACAGGTCACAGAAAAGCACATCAAGCTGGAATATATTGAGACAAAGGAGCAGATAGCAGATATATTCACCAAGCCACTTCCTAAAGGGACATTTGAGTACCTCCGAGAAAAATTGGGGGTCATTCCTTCTTCCCACTAAATTGATTCTTCACACAGAAGTACCTGGTGTTTGAGAGAGCATGTTCTGAGGGGGAGTGTTACTTCTAGGTGGC
>LPNX010881023.1:27004-58490 GCA_001517045.1 Pseudotsuga menziesii | reverse complement strand
TATTATATTTCATGCTATTCTTACTTATACGTTGGCATGTTATATGTTGTTTGTACTTAAGTCCAAGGGATATAGTTAAAGCATATATATATAACTTATTCCCTAGCATCGTACACTCAAGCATAAAAGGTTTGTCATGTGTTAAAAGAACTTTAAAATAATAGGGTATGGTATTAATGTAGTTGTTATAATCTTGTTTGTGCATATAGTTTATTTTATAACCTCATGCATGTAAATATAGAGGTTGTTTATATGTTCAAGAGTTATAAAGAATAAACTATGGCTATAGTTAGGTTGTTATAACCATAACTACTATGCCAACTATTTGGATTTCAAAAGAAGTAATAAACTTATCTACTCTATGAGGCATATACCATTGATGGTGTTTCTACTAAGAAAGTCATCATTCAATTGGAGTTGTCCTAATTCATAAAGTAAATATTTATGGTTAAATATATCCCATCCTTTTTATGGTTATCACATTCTTTGATGACAAACAAACTTAGTCATTCTACAATCTTAGGATTTTTAAGAGATTTCATAAGAAGGGGGGAAATAGATAGCTTATTTTTCTCTTCTTATCTTCTTTATTGATAATCTAGTCTTGATACTTTATAAAATAAATGAAGATAATGAGTTTAAGATTGATTTTTAAATAGCTATGGGTATTCAACCCAAGGATACTTCTGGAATGAGTTTAGCCTTCTAGAGAATGGTAGACTTCCGAACTATAAATGGAATAATTGTTTCAAATCATTGATCTTAGATGCTTCAGTAAAAAAGTTTATGGATTGATTTTAATAATAGTCCTCATCAGTTGAAAAACTGAACAGTATGCAAGTTAAGCATAGAATGTTATTATTACAACTTGACAAAAAGGAAATAAAACCTGTGAAGTTGTGACCTTCTACCATGATAAGTTGTTAGGTAGTGGATTAATATATAAGTTTTTATACTTATCTTAAGGATGAACATTTAAAGTATTCGTACTTGTAAGTCTACTAAACCTCATGAACCTGTATGGTTTAGTCTTCTTCCGATTGTATGTGAAAATGCAATTCTTTTTTAGTATTAAGAAATTATAGCAGAAAATAACAAGATATTACCTTGAGAAGTATGATATTCTTTTGTCTAGCATGCATAAACTTTTACTAAACAATTGTATGCAGAAATCTGAACTGTAACT
The DNA here is from genome assembly GCA_001517045.1 of Pseudotsuga menziesii. Taxonomy (NCBI): domain Eukaryota; kingdom Viridiplantae; phylum Streptophyta; class Pinopsida; order Pinales; family Pinaceae; genus Pseudotsuga; species Pseudotsuga menziesii. The sequence goes on along the minus strand of LPNX010881023.1, from coordinate 57,304 downwards.
TCAAATACATGATTAGCATTGAACCATACTTCTTACCTGTATTTCTGTAAAAGAAGAAAACGGTCGCGTTAGCTCGAAAGCTAAGTAAGCCCAGCCCTTACGACAAACCACCTTATGTCACAAACAGAAAATTAATCAGAAGCTAAAAAGAAAAATGCTTTTCAAAGTTCAGAAGGTTTAAATAACTATTTAGTTACATTTTAAATAGCATAAACTAATCATCCAGTTAACAACTGCTTTTAATGTGATTATATGTTATTTTAAAAGTTTTAAATTTTTCGAAATTTTGGGGTTTTGACATCGTCACTAGCGCTCAGTTTTATAGATCTATCCTAGTGAAAAAATATGAAGGTTGTTGGATGATACTTATACTAGGCTGTATGGTTTACTATCCTATGTTGCGCAGGTTATTATTGTTATTCTTACCGACTCTATGTTAGTTACTAGGTCACTACTATACTTTATTATTTACGTGGCACATACTCACTATGGTATAAAGGCTTTATAGCAGAATTCATGCTTTAAAATTGTATTTGTGTATGGTTTTAATAGTTGGTGTCAGTTTGTAAAATGAAAACCTTGGCCTGTAGTCCTCCATGGTGTATTTCATATGCCATGGTTTTATGGCTTAAACCCTATGTAATTCGATGCATACTTGGGGTTTGTAATGCACGTTGTTTTTGGGTAAAGTTCAAAGGTTGCATGAACTATACGATATGGGTTTGGAAAACATTAATGGAGGCCAGGGTGTTGACATAAATGAACTTTGGGAAATGTGTCATGCAAGCTTAGCACTTGGGCTCTTGCGTTGGTTTGGTCATTCACAGCATAGCGGCGTGAGCTCTACCTCTATGTTGTGTGGTGGTGTGGGACTTCGATGGTTTGGACATGAATACAGTTATGTGACCATATCTAGTTTAGCAGCGTTGTTTGTCTGTTCAGCTTGGTTATCTTGTGTACTCCTCATAGTGGCCTCTACTCTATGTTGCAGGTTGCAAGGTGTGACAAAAAACCATACCCATTCAGGTAAGCCTACTGTAACAAGTTTTTAACTTGTTCCCTCATTTTCGTATTTGTTGTGACAGAGTTAATACTCATCATGGGTTTGAATGCTTGGCTCTGGTTCCTAATGGCTTCATTTTTTAGAAGGGGTATGTTTGTAATCTTAAAGAGTAAAGCATCAATGACGCACTAGGAATTGGGGTTTTGCTTGTGGGGGTTTAGTGGCTTCGGGATGTAACTTTAATATATTTATATTTTGTTAATGAGACTCTGTGTGGCAAAAGAGACTAGGTAATTATTTACAGGCTCTACACAAGGTAAATAAGTTTATATTATGGGTAATGGTGGAAACACCATTGTTTGTGCAATGGTGCAAGGACGAGGTTAAAATATTGTGCGAATCTTTAATGGTTTTGATAATGATTATGTTTATATATAAAAATAGTGTTTTCATATTGTGTTGATTTCATGGTTTAATTCTTATTAATGGATTGTGTGGATTCACAATTCTGGTTCAAGTTCTTCTATGGAAAATCGTTGACAGTGTTGATGGATTTGGGGCCATGCCATATGTGGCATTGGCATTCCCTCCATTAGAGCTACGATAGTATATTAGAGAATTGCATTATCATTTTTGTGGTTCAAATTTGTTTATGTTTGAAATGTAATAGGCCACGACAAGGGTGTAACCCTTTAACGGTTTCATTTCTATTCTCATAGCGTTGATAGGGTTGCGTTAATGCTTAAGAGATTTGTTAATATACATGGCTGAGGGCCGTAGTTACAATGTGAAATTTTATTGGGTCTTTCAACCTCTGTATAAATATTTGATGTTTTTAATTTACATCCTATGTGTGTATATATATATATATATAACATGGCTGAATAGTGAAACGGTTCAGCGTGTGGTAGAAAACAACTAACGAATCCTATAGGATTCATCATGGTGACCTGTAAATAAACAAACCCTAAAGGAATTGATCCTAGGTCATCATGGTTGTACAAGTTTATTAATGTATGAGTTCAATTTGGGCATAACGCCTATAGGAATTGATCCTACGAACTGTGTATTTATATTTATGTTTTTAATTAATGTTGTACATTAGTATTATGGTTGATTTATTACGTTTGGTTTATAGATATGGCATGTGATTCTTGTAATGTATTTTGCAAGTATTTAAAGGGTTTGGTTTATTATACCTGCAATGGATTTATTATGTTGATAGTTTCTTTAATGCATATGATTTTGTGGATGTAGTTGGTATAATAAATATGTGGTTTGATTTAATGTGGAGTATTGGTAAGCATAAATCGCGGACCATTAGATGGTTAAATGGAAATAATAAGAATATAAAATTATTTGGTTAAATGGAAATAATATTGTTTAACCTTGGTTCTTGGTAGAAAAACATACAGTCCCTCAGAGGTCTTCGATGGTTTTTATTTTAGCTTTAATACTTTGTATTGATGAATATTCTTAGGTATAGAATAATATGTTTATAATATTTCTTAGTTAGAATACAACTCTGTTTACTATACTTTAGTTTTAACTATGTTTAATACTTATGGTTTGTTTATAGCTTAACATGAATTAGTCTTTTATTCCTAGTATTGTTCTGTTGGCAATATGGAATCTATCATTAGAGTTTATAGGTAAATAAACATATAGGAACTGTTAGAGAAATTTCTAGGGTTTAAGAAAACAAAGTTTAAGCTATGAAGAAATGCAAAACTAAGTACAAAGGAAATAATCCCTAAATAATTCTTAACAGGAATTAATTTATAGACAGGGTTTATAAAATAAAATGAAAACCCTTAAAGGTTTTGATAGGAAAACAATTGTAAAGATAGGGTTAGAAATATACATAAATACTTATATATTCTAACCACAAATTATATAAGATAATAAAATAGGAAATCAAGAGCCTCGTACCCGAAAGGTGAAGATATTCCAATGGTTGAAACCTGCACACTCAATTACCCAACATTAACTATTCATAGGCAGATCTGAACTCTGTATAGATGAGGAAATCACTTGGGAACTACCACGTTCCACCCAAACATCACCTTGAACCGTTCCTGGTTTTAATCTGGATCCCCCCGAGCTGGTTCCAACATGTAAGTAGCTTAGAGCTCCTAAGGTAAGGCTTCCCTAACTAGGATATCAGGTCTGAATCAGTTCTCCTTTTTCCTCTTAGGAAAATTTTCTCTAAGAACTCTCTTGAGAATAATTAGGAAGAATAATGACTCCAAAAAGATGGAAGAGATCCCCAAGCCTCTCTTTGGCTTGGGAGTTTATAGACATACTTTTTCAGTCAAAGGGGCAGTTAAATCAAGAATCATTTGATTTCTTGATTTAACCCTTTTATTGAATTTGGGTACTTTTAATACTTAACTTAGGAACCTTTAACTAGTTCCTAATTGGACTATTGTAGGTATTATAATATTTAATTTTATTTTAGTAATAATAACAATAGATGGAGTTTTTCCTTCTTTCTTACATTATTAATATTATTACTATGCTTACTCTTTATGCATACCATGTATAAAGTATATAATAATAATATATTATTTGTTAACATTTGTCTTTAGGTATCATATGTTATGATTCCTAAACTTATGACATTTTCTTCATTAAGGCCATCAAGTAGGTGGTTAAGTCTAATAGGCTAGGCAACTCTAAACATCCTTGCATGTTGGATTCCCTTGTATAACATGGTAGTTCTTCCGTACTTGATGAGATACAAAATTTCAAAATTCCATTTGAATAAGTCAAATGAGATCAATATTTTTCTCGAGTCGTTTTCACTTGACATAATTAATTTCTTTTCAGTAACTCCTAGCGCTTATCCAGAGCCCATACTCAACGCTAAAAAATAGGGAGTTACAAACTTAGTGCAATTCTAGAGCTCCTCGCTCAACATTAATGCTAGGATGTACTTGTAGGATACACCTAGGGATACAATGGCCAAGGATCCAATCTTCCAGAGCTTAAGCTCAACATCAACATAAAAGGCTCCAAGACTTATGCCCAATGCTTCTAATTTATCTTTTCATGTGTTCCATAGCTTCATGTTGAACACAAATGTCTCAAAACTCATGTGCTCCATAGCTCTTTGCTCAGCACAAAATATCTCATCAACCATGTGCTTCAGGGTCAACGCCCAACACAAGCAAATATATATATATATATATATATCATATGCAATTGGATTACACCCAATATATCAAACAAATCATCATGTTCATATGCAATGGGGTCTTTAACCAAGTATATCAAATTAAAACATCAAGGTAACATCATAGTCAAAGGGGCTCATGCACATAAATGTTAGGTCCAAAATTCAGGATATTACAGAAATCAATTTCTATATTTACATAATTAATGAATTGGTTTCTTTATCATATAACCTAGTCGTTTGCTCCTTAGTCGATGCATTTTCTCCTCATCTGACTCAGGAGACTCACACTTCCCCTCCGATAGTTGTACCCATGTTATCGAGTCCAAAAATATGGTACCTTGATACGGAGTGGGTTAACCATAACTGAAGGACACATGTAGTATGTAATTGTCAATTCATTCGAAGAATCACCATGCGACTAATATAACACTTATGACGTATTATAGTATTTAGTGAGAATTGCTTATGTGAACTAGCTTATGCTTAATTGTGTTTGGTAGGATCTTAATCTAAAAGAAGAATGAGTATATGGTTAAGTAATCAATGAGTTGACTTGATTGGGTGATTGAACAATTTAAATGTAGAAACTTTTCTATACTCTGCACGCAAGGATCCGTTCAGGTTTATGGGTATGTTACATATGGTATCAGAGCTCAAGTTGCAACACTTGGGCCTATATGGGTGGACCATAAATCAAAAGGTACAAGTTGGGTGAAATAAGAGTTGAGTTGGTGGAGATAACAAAAGGTAATAAGGTAAGTATCAGGTTAGTCTCTTGATTCATTTATATTTAAATGATGATATGTAAGCCGTGCTTTTCCACTATTATGGAGATGCATATTCCAATGCATATTAAAGCAATTTCCATTAGTTTTCTCTATGTCTGTGATGTTACAATGATGGAAATGTACTAACCATGAAATTCTTTTCAGAGAAAGTAATTGAAGGTCCAAAGTTCTTTCAATAAATGCATGGATGAATGACGATTATGCTCAAACTCAATTGACGATCCAGTCATAATAAATGAGATAAGTACCCTTTAATGGTTTTTGAGTATGGCTCAAGTATTGTTCAAATAATATCGATCACATTAGGCAAACAAGGTATTATAAATTGACATATGTACAATATTTTTATGGACTATTAAATAATTGTGCATGTATTCTCTAAACTTGGAGAGAATAGTTTAGATGCCAATTAAAACTAATACAAGGAAAATTCGTAGAAAGAACGATAAAGATACTATAACCCCATTGGATTAGTGGAAAAGAAAATGATTCCTCATTAATCATATGACCTATCCTTGGTATTCTAAGGTAACTAGTAATGATATCCCTTGACAAAATTTGAGGTGTCCTTTTATACAGAAATTGTACCTCCATATATGTTGTTGTAATACATGTTTATACATTAGTAGGAAGAAGTTATGTTAATATAATGATATGTATTTACTATAAATACTAACGTACATTGAACATTGACTAACAGGGTTTGTGAAACAATTTAAGTATATTCTAAAAGTCTATTGGAAAAATGACTCACTAAAATACTAAGCAATAACACTATCATTTTCACATGCTATTGTAATTCCTTCGTGATAAGGACCTTGTTAGTTTCAGGGCTACCTTGAGAAAACATCGGAAATGGTTTTGATAGAATAATGCAATGTATGCATTCTAATGTTAGATCAATAAATGCATTACTACAGAATATATCAATCCAAATTAAATTATAAGTTTGATAAAATTCCTCTAATGAGTGCTTTCGGTAATTACGGAATGGTCTTAGAAATGTTAGTAACATGATGGAATATAGTTGGAGTTGAGTAATTAGGGAACTCTTGTATGAATATCTAGAGTTGGGTGACTTAACGGTAAGTGGTAAATTTAGTCTGATTGACTTGGTCTAATTATTATATCGAGACTAAAATAGAATTTTCTATAACTGCGTTTTGTTAGCAAAGCATTTCTTATGATTATGCTATGAAGTGTTGTGCTAACAACTAGATTGTTAGATCATAGTGACCTTTTGGGAAACCAAAACATCTGGAATATTTATTGTTGTTGAATCAAAGAAGCTTGATATTGACCATTTAGCAATTGGTAAGATAAGACGATCAACTTGGAACGAGCATTAGAGGAAATTTCAATTTAAAATGGGCCTTCCAAAAATAATACAAATTCTATGTCATCATGTATTAGCCAATCAAAATTCTTTAAAATTCAAAAAGGGAGCACCTCTTAAAAAAAAATTTAATATAAATTTGGGGATAGGTATCATAAAAAAAACTATTTTTTTTGTTCGTATTTTTTACATATCTCTTTGTGCTTTTACTCAAATTTCGATCAGGAGAGCTCATTGGATACGAAATTAAATTTTGCATCCAACGAGGACCCACTTGGCATACTTTTTATAGACCCCTCTACCCCAAAAACAAGAAATACCTGAAAAAACGTGATGATGATGACATCATCATCACGTTTTTTCAGGTATTTCTTGTTTTTGGGGTAGCAGGGCCCGTAAAAAGTATGCCAATTGGGTACTGCTTAGATGTAGAATTTAATTCCGCATCCAGTGAGCTCTCCCAATAAAAATTTGAGTAAAAACACAAGGATATATGTCGAAAATATGCACAAAAAAGTAGTTTTTTCTTTTCTTCCTCCAAAAATAATAAATATTATATTATTATTTTAACTATTATTTTATTAATTTTCCTTAGGAGGCCCATTTTGAGTTGAAATTTCCTCTAATGGTAACTAGACTGCTCTTAAGACCTCGATTAATGACTAACTAAATTTGTTATGCATAGTAAATATTCTTGTGCATCAAGATGGATGTTATCGAGCGGTAACTACATCAGGAACATACTTTTTCTTATTTGTAAAAAGTGTGCACATGTATAAAGTTTAATGATATATGCAACTCATTATGTTTGCAAGTTATGAATAAAATCATGGTTTTCAAATGGATTAGTCATTTTTGTGGAAAATCATCGTTTTCAAATTTTGATGCTATAGAATGATACATATTGTGATGTATTACCTGTAAAAAATTTGTTAGTACCAAGACTTGTTAATGAAAATAATACAAAGAGCCATGATGAGAACCATGGTATCATGACTGCAAAGAATAAAATGAAATGAGAGATAGCTGAAACATAAAAGGTTGGTTTTATGAGAAACCAAAAAGAAGAATGTACACGAGGTACATGTTTTACAAGAGGTGCATGTTGGTACATGAGGTACATGTTTGTACAGGAGGTACATGTTTTCCCCTCGGATAGATAGGCACATGTATGCATCCTATGGGGACTCCCTGATGTAATACATCTAGTTAGACTTCTTTCTACACTCATTCACGTTGTAAGAGGATAGTCACGAGAGTGGGAGCTTCGTGAAGAACCTTTAGGTATTATGGTGTACGAGAAAGGAATAAATTAATCTTGGTGAAGCACCCTAAATATCACAGGTAGGAGATACGCCCGAAGAATGGTATCGTCCTTGTGTTGGGTAGCTTCAATTAGTGCTCATAGTACTGTTAGCACTTAGAGCATTTGCTTGGATGGATGACATCCAAGAGAAACCAAAAATGTGCTTACAAAGAATAATACTTATAAGAGGTATATGTACTTTAAGTAAATCCGTTCCTATGAGGTAACATGCTTACCTATCCATGAATAGAATAAGTAGTAATACTGGAACCATTGTGAATCATGAGATTTAATAGTGTTGGATTTTGATAATGCATATGTTGTTGGTGTGGATCTTAGTAGACATGAATATGTATGTTTTATATTTTGGGTTGGTGACCTAAAACACCTGATGTAATCCTATTACTCTAAAGGATTAAGGTAGGTAGGGAAAATCAATCTAAGAGGATTGTCTCCTCAAGAATTTCAATAAAGAGTGACACACCGAAAAGGTCAATTAAATTTTTTTTCTTTTTACTTATGCATTTTTTTATTGACATTAGAAGTATGTATGATTATGATGATATTATAGGTAGACCTTGTGATATATTGCAAACAACAGGTTAGAGGACATCAAAGTGGAGGATATCACAAAGGATGTGGAGGAAAGCAATGAGAACCTGAAGAGGGAATGAAGGAAAGGCTTTGATGAACACATAACACCGAGGACATTGTTAACTTTAAGGCGGAATGGATGTAACATCCCCTTTCCACCTTGACCTGAAAACACGAAGTGTAAGTAAAAGAAATTTTAAGTATTGTTTATAACTTCATCAAATTGTGGGTGAATTTGATAGGGTTAGGAGGTTGAAAGCTTACCATGACTAAAAGACGATTAGTGACGAATCCACTAGGGGGAGAGGTAAAAGATAAGGGAAGCCTCGGGGATCTACTAAAGATAACTTGTTATCATCGAGGTTTTGATGAGGAAGCCAGTTACAAATCCTCACCTTGGACTTTCAGTCCTTAAGAGTAAAATGCACGCTCATCAACTCCTTACATGCTTAAAATTATGATCTATATTTAATACATAAATAAGTTGATTCCTTTTTTTTGTGAACCATGAAACTAGGTGCTTGAGCATGAAGGGGTTATCGAAATAATGTACCTAACTAGTAGCATAAAAACCTACCCTAAGAACCTAAGAGTAACTTTTACGAGTGGAACTTATTATTACATTAAAAATCATTATGAGAATTAAAACCTAGAAGGGAAGGAGGTCACTTCCACCTTATAACAATCTAAGTAATGGAGGGTAAAGATTACTTACATAATATATATAACATTAATAACATATACAAATATGTATTGATGTTTCAGAAAACATTACTATATATGTATTGTAGTAGAAAACATTATGAAATATAATGGAGTCTATAGGTACTTTTAATGGAGAACATCAGTATAATATAATGAAGTTAAAAGGTATGTCGACTTTCAAACAATACTAGATTTAGGATGGCATCCTGACACCATAAGGGACATAAGAAAACACATGGAGGCCTGCGCCTACCACTTGTATCCTTGGAGAACCAATGGAGTTATTATTAATAGTTGTGATTTTCTAAATGTGGGAAGGATGGATTGGTGCACCCAACAATACGGTGGAAGCATAAGCGATCTAGAGAAGATGTTTTATAGTGGCTATAGCACTACACTTTGCTCCTAGTGGTTTTGCTTGATTTGTAGTTTGCAGGAAGTATGGTTTAATGTCTGTAGTCGTTCCCAAATTGTATACATTTTTGTATGTGTCAAGTGATTTCCCAAACTGCCTATGTTTTGCAAATCTTCTTCCTGCAATTTTTATTTATGAAGAGATCGAAATATAAAATTCGAATATGATTATTGATGTCTGTGTTTTGATAAAGAACTAATCATACATTATATTCCTGTGATCTATAATGATCTAGGTTAAACCTTTGATGTCCATTTTTTTTATAACAAATAGATCATACCTTATATGCATGCGATCTATAATGGTCTTGGTTCAACCTTGGATGTCTGAATTTTTTTATAAGGATTGGATCATACATTATATGCCTGTGATCTGTAACGATCTAGGTTAAACCTTTGATGGCTGTGTATTTATAAATAATTGATCATGCATTATATGCCTGCAATCTAGGTTAAACCTTTGATGTATGTTGTTTTGATAAAGAATGGATAATGTATTATATGCTTGCGATATGTTTAAGATCTAGGTTAACTTTGGACATTTGCATTTTTTATAAGGATTGGATCATGCATTATATGCCTGTGATCTAGGCTGAAACTTTGATGTCTTCCTTTTTTATAGAAAAAATGGGGCACGTATTATATGCCTGTGATCTGTATAAAATCTAGGCTAAACCTTCATGTCTGGATTTTGATAAAGAATCGATCATGCATTATATGCATGTGATCTGTAATAATATGGGTTAAGCCTTTGATGTCTACGTTTTTCTATAAAGAACAGATCATGTATTATATGCCTTTGATCTGTATAATATCTAGGTTAACCTTTGATGTCTACGTTTTGATCAAGAATGGATCATGCATTATATACCTGCAATCTATAATGATCTAGGTTAAGCCTTTGATGTCTATGTTTTTTATAAAGAACATGTCATGTATTATATTCCTGTGATCTGTATAAGATCTGGGTTAACCTTTGATATCTGCATTTTGATAAAGAATAGATCATGCATTATATGCCTGCGATATTGGTTAAACCTTTGATATCTGTGTTTTTGATAAAGAATGAATCATGTATTATATGCCTATGATCTGTTTAAGATCTAGGTTAACTTTGGATTTCTGCATTTTTTTGTAAGAATTGGATCATGTATTATATGCCTGCGATTTGGGGTAAACCTTTAATGTCTACATTTTTTATGAAAAAAATGGGTCATGTATTATATGCCTATGATCTGTATAAAATATGGGTTAAAACTTTGATGTGTGCGTTTTAGAAAAATTGGATCATGTATTATATGCCTGCAATTTGTAACAATTTGGGTTAAACCTTTAATGTATGTGTTTTTTATATTGGATCACGTATTATATACCTACAATTTGTATAAGATCTAAGTTGAACTTTTGATGTCTACATTTTTAAAAATATTTCGATCTAAGTCCTGCAATTTGAATGATTCTCGCATTGATTTGTATCCAATCCTGTGATTTACTTTAATATACCTTATATGTTATTGTTATAGATCTGAATTTGATTTCCAGTATCCTTTTTCTTAGTTCCAAGTGTCATGTCCCCGGTTTCGACCCCGTATGCATGATGTATATTATGTAATTAATCGTGGTGAGGAGCTAAAGGCAAAGGCCTCACCATCGATTTTGTTGTGTATGTTTCGGCAATGGAGGTAATTGCCGATGGTATGTCGTGCTATCCGGCACATTATAATTCGGCATCATGTAAACCCGCACATCAAATAAAACTAAAACCACAACCACCTACGGCAGTGCAACGTTGAATGAAAAGGGCATGGATTCCAAAAGATAAGGGGTGGGGGATGTCAAACCTTGGTTTATGGGGGAAAAACCCATGTTTTATTTCCTTGTTGTTTTGCCACCTTGTCTTGCCCAACCTTGTCAACCTCTTTAATACTCAGCTGGTGGTTGAGGAGTTATGGCTGAGGGCATTTATTGCTGAAGTGGTGGTGGTTGTGGCAGGCTGACAGCCTTACCCAATTTCCCATTCCACCCATGTCTTCCCATTCTCCACCCTCACGCACTCTCCCCTGGCCTGTTCATCTCCCTCACACGGAGCCATTGTTGTTCTCTTCACGCGCAGGAAGTTCTCCCTCACGTGGGGAAGGTTCAGCTTCCTCATCCGCGCACTATTTTGGCTGTGTGTTCATCCGCGCGCATATGCGGAGCTGTTCTCCCTCACGCAGGGGTCGGGTCCGATTTTCCTCACGCACAGGCCATTGTGCTGCTGGTTCTCACGCAGCTGGGAAAGGAGCTGCCTTTCAGTGGTCATTCACGATTTCCACAGAGCGGAATCGGGTATGTTTTCTCCTGCGTTTTGTGGGCTGGTGTAAGTTCCCTCGTGCACAGACTGTTGGGGCCATTTTCCCATGTTGTGAGCCGTGCTCACAGATTGTGTTTGGGGCTGTTGACTTCCCCACGTTTTTGTTGGCTGTGGTGACCAACTGCGTTTTGGGCCACTGGGTTTTCGGAGTGAGCTGTTTCTGTGTCGTGGTCTGTGGCTATGCTGGGAGTACTGTTGATTATCCATTGTGGTCTGCGATTTGTGTTAATGTTCATTGTGTGTTTGGGCTGCTGAAGTGCCCTGTTTGGGTTGCAGCTGGGTTGTTTTGGCCACGATAGGGCCAAAACCAGCTCTGAGTTGCCTTGTAGGCTGGAGTGGTGTCTCACCCTTTGTTTGGGATTGTCCCCTGTTGTTTATGACTTCTTCACAGAGCTGTGAAAGGATTTTTTGGCTGCTGGTATGCAGTGGTTGAACCTTGGACTGTGCTGGCTTGGATTGTCTGTGAAAGCCTGTGAAACCCAGCGGTGTTGGTTTGGTTGTTTTGTGTCCCCTTGGCTATGTGCAAGCCTGCAATTGACCCTTATCCTGAAGGAATCATGCCCAGCTCGGGGGTGGCATCGTTGCTGAGAGATTGATGAGCAAGCTGGCCTATGGTTGGGTGGAACGTTGCAGCGACGTAGCTGGTTGCGGGTGGATTCTTCATTAACAGATAAGTGCTTCCAGTCTATCTCTGCAATTATAACAATTATATATGGAATTATGATGAACATGTGATTGCTGGAATGTATGTGTGCTTCCGCTGTATAATCAAAGATAAATGCGTCTGTGTATGCTTAATTCCAGCATTGATTTCATTTGAATTCTGTTTATGTTCATGGGGTTGTTTGCCCGGCTGTGTCTGTTTGTGTTGGTCGCGTCCTCTTCACCGGTTGAGGGACGGGGACGGGACACCAAGTCTGTAAACTACATATATACCTTATATGTGTGTGATTGGATGATTTTGAGTGTTGGCTCGGGAAAGGGGCATAAGAAGGAAGTTCGTGCGCGTAACCAAGGAAAATGTGCCGATAGAAGCAAAAGAAGATTGCGAAGGATAAAAAGGGCCCGCGAAGGCAGAATGGAGAAGTGCGCAAAAAAGGAAAGGAGAGTGTGGAATTGTGCAAGGGGAAAATAGCCAGAAAGCAACAGATGCAGAATCCAGATCATGTCTGTATAAGGAGGCGTAAGCCTGCAGCTGCTCACGTATGAGAAGATATTTGTAGGTCAGGTCGATAGCGCTTCATGTCAAGTCATGATCACCAGAACTGTAACGAGAGGGGTGGCTGATGGTGACGGCTAACAGACCGTCAGGATGCAGTTGGCCCTACGTGGCAATGTAAATTAGTATAAATAGGAGTGATGCAATGGTTAGAAGGTTGGTCTGTAAGGTTTTCGTTGATCCCTATTCAGTTTTCAGTAGTAGTTTTCTATTCAACGGTAATCCATGGAGGGGGATGCTGATTATGTTGTAATTTCATAGCAATCAGAAGAGGAGTAGACTCAAGAAGAGTATGGTAGCATTTTGTAGGGACTGTTGAGCCGTGTATCTGACTGTAGTGTGAGTAGACCGCTAGGAGTAGGAGTAGAGTAGGATAGCGAACCAGAGAGCATGAGAACTATGAGTATGAACTTAAAGATATATCTAAAGATCATTCTGCATATCATAGACTGCAAGGTGTTATATCCTTTCTCATGCCAGATAAAGAGGACCTTGGTAGTTTTTCCCAGATGGGTTTCCATGTTACTTCTTGTGTCTAAATGAATGATTGATGTGGTGAATGTTTATTTGATTAATTACTAGTTTCTTTCTGTCTAATGTCAAATGTGGTTTAGTCTCTATTAATTTCTTACATTTGGTAAATGGATGAACATAATGCCTTACTGAATTGAAACTGTATAAATGTATATCATTCTGTATAATTCCTGACTTAAGTCATAGAGCCGATTGATGTGAATCAGCTGCGCCACATGAGTTGCACCAGCTACGAGGTGGAAAGAAAAGCCAGGTCTTACACGATGACATACAGTTGTACTCAATCACGTAAAACTGACTTCTCTGTCCAGCCATCCTGCTTCCTTCATTGAGCTCCTTGGTTGCAAGCCAAGGGACTATACTTCACCAAAAATTGCAGAAACATGGTTCTGGTGGTTACCCATCTTTGATATATCTCAAGTGAGATTGTGCCTACTTCGTAGGTGTTGCCGATGGGGATTTCTCTACCGGGCTGATATCTCAGGTAGTTGTTGGATCGGTGGGCTATGTAGAACCTGGGTCGCACGAGTGGGGAAAAGTGGCCAACAAATGGTTCTGTTTTCAGGACCCTCTTGATTAAATTGGGGAGATGTTATGGCACCAAATGAAGGGGGAGATAGAAGATTGGATGGATGCTAAAATGCTTATGTTCGTGCAAGAAGAGGTCGATGAAAGAAGGGTGAGCACAAGGAAATGGATATGGGGACTGTCGTAGTGGTTGAGTCATGCAGTTTGTGGAGTGGATATGCTGTATAAGAGCTAGGAGTAATATGGAAGGTAGTAAGAAGAGATGTTCCTAGGAAGTTTTAAGGATGAGTTAGGCACTGGATTCTTGAGAAGCAGAAGGAATTTTCGGTCAGGAAAGAGGAGAAAGGTAACAGGAGTCAATAGGGCCTATAGCTTTCTCAGGGAGGGCTTTACAGCTGATTTTACCACACATGGTAAATCACACCTTTATGGCCTTCCCTGTCCCTTTGCAGACTCTTTAGACCCCATTGACCATTTTTGTACCTTTGATGTTTCCAAAATCATCCCTAAAAACATGCATTATTTGCTATACGTGACTTTTAAGCCTATTCTCACATATATACGTGGATTTGACCCTTAAACCCACGTACATCGGGATGTGTGCAAAAAGCCAAATAGTTTTGGAGTTTTCCTTCATGTGGATCCGAGTCACTTGTCTCTTGGCCTTACATATGCCTTGAGATCGCTCGGATTTGACCTTCCATTAGCCCATTGAAGCACTATATAAGGAACCCTTTGGATACATTGAAAGGGCGGGAATTGAAGAGAAAGAAAACTATATTCCATTGTTGCTGGAGCTTATACTTGAATCTGCATCCCTTTGTCCCTTAGAGCACTTTGTGTTCTTCCCAAGCTTTCCTTTGCTTGTGAGATTTCTATCGAGAGATGGACGGTTGAAGTGGTGGAGGCCCAGGTGGAGGACTCAGTTTCTATGATTCGCAGACGTGCCGACAGAGGTTGTCACTATTGTAATCTCTGATTTATATTAATAGAAATATATTTTCCTGTCCAATAATGTGTATTTAAATGAGTATTAAATCCATGGATGATTTTAAATGCTTATATGTTATTGATTATATATGCTAGAGTAGTTCTAACACAATTATATATAATATTCTTGTCTTGTTTCCTGAATGTTGAGAGAGCGAATTATCAATACAAGGGAGAGTGGAAAATCTCAACGGGGATCTAGATCAACCGTCCGGAATAAGGTATGTTTCAAGATCCTTTAGTGTTAAATGTTTGGTTTCTCTTGCATATAGGAAAGGATTGATTTCTGCGGTTACTCTGTATGTTGTGGTACCCCAAGCCATAGGAAGTTTTCTCCATAACAGAGGGTGAATATGGATGTGAATCATACCTAGATGAAGGATCCTATGACGAAGAGGAGGAGTATAGCTCGGTTTATGAGAGACCAGAATCGGGAGGGTCTGTAGAATCACCAATAATAGGACATGACTACAGTATTCCAAAGAGATCACCTAGAGCAAGACCTAGAGGTCCCTCACCTAAAACCCTTTGTGAACACTAGCAGTCCTAGAGTCAGGACTGGTGCGCAAGAAATCCCCTCGGCGATCCTTGTAAATCATGTAAACTTAGGAAGTCTAGTGAATAATCCTAGTGCCACCCTAATGGCGGGGACAGATGTTAGACTATGCACCTTTAATGGGAATGGAATAGAATACCTAGAACAACATTGGTTCCTTTGTGAAGCTGTCTGGATGGTATGCTTAGTACATAATTCCGATGTAAGGAAGGAACAGATGATCACGACTTTAGGGGGTCGCACCCTGGATTGGTTCATGAAATTTTGTGCTACACCAGCAGAAACCCTGCAAAATAATCTTGAGGAGATTCGACGGGAAATGATCTCAGAGTTCTGAAAGCCCCAATCAGAGTCCCAATGTATTATCGAGATTAAGGAAATTATTCAGGCTCAAGCAGAAACAGTATGGGACTTCGACCAATGGTTCAAAATGATGATGGCCAAGGTCAATTTCTAGATGTCGGACGTACAACATAAAGAGTGGTTTATTTCTGCACTACTACCACATATAAGAGGACCAATCATGTAGCAAAATATCACAATACAGACGAAGGCATTGGAGTTAGCAATGAATCTAGAGGCTTCACCCATTGGGGACATTGCCACAGGACTGATACATATTTAGTCTCAGTTAGCTAATCTGACTATTCAACTCCAGGATATGAAAAGGGGAAAAGAAGCACACAAAAACCTCTGGTGTACCCAATGTCGGACCAATGGACATACCAAAGATGAATGCCCGACATATATGAACTGCATCTCATCCGGTTGGAGAAACCCATTGAATAGCCAAGGGTTACCTTGGTGTAATATATTCCAAACAAGAAGACACTAGGACGCTAGTTTCCTATTCATGCACAAGATGGTATGTACACCAACTAGTCTATATTGTAAATTTTGTAAATCTCTAGACCATGATGAAAAGGATTGTAGGGCCTACCAACTCATGAGGGAGAAAATGATAAATGCATATTTGATGAATACTGAAGAACAAGTAAATATTGAAAAGATCCCACCCCAGTTCCAGGCTACTCACTAGTTTCAGGTTGCACCTCAATTCCCATCTTAGTAGCTGTTTTACATGGTACCATAATTTCAGAATATGGCCCTGTATAACTTATACCAATGGCAGTACCAACAACCACAATACCTATTACAACCACCTCAAAGGGGGGGTGGCAATTATAGGGGTCAGGGAGGAGGATAATTTCGTCGAGGAAGAGGTCTAGTTGTATGTTACAATTGTGGAGTATCGGGTCATTATGCTAGGGACTTCCCAGAACCTGCGAGGACTTGCTCGTATTGCAGGAAGGATCACAATGTGGAGCAATTCCCACATCTCATCACTCGATGGCAAGCCCGGATGATTGGACCATCCAACCCAGTACCAAACCCTACACCAAATGCTCCGAACCCAAATGCCAATATCAATATACAGATGATAGTCACGGAACCATGAGAACCCAATGTTGCAGTGGTCATGAGGGGAGGTGCTATGACATGTGCATACCAAGCTACGTAGACAGACCCTATGACACATGCATAACTCTAGCTATGACCCGCCACAAAGCAGAAAGCACCAATTGACATTCAAGAACAAAAACTCATATTCAGGGATGTGTGTCCCGATTTCATCGTCACAAAACAGCCATATACCTCAGGACAAGTGAAAGATATGCCTGAAATATTCCAGAAGATATTTGAATAACGAAGTACGGAAAAAAATACAGATAAGGTTAGTAAACTTAAACCTTTCTTGTCAAGTTGTTTAGCTCTAATCAAGGATAAGGAAGCGACTGCAGAACTGGAAGCACTAATCGAAACAGTTTCGGTGGGAGACCCTCTGCCAAAGAAGGTTAACAGTATCAATACCAAGCTCAAAACAAGATGCAAATTGAGGATGACCACACAAATTGGTGATTATGATATGGGCTAGATCAACCTTGACCTGGGATCTGATGTCAACATTTTAACACACCAGATGTGGGAAATAATGGGAAAGCCACCCTTAGAATGGTCTCCCATTCAATTAAGGCTTGCAAATCAAGCAAAGGTCCTCCCTGTTGGTAGGCTAGGTCACGTTCAAGTGGATATCGAAGGATTACGCACTTTTGTAGACTTCGAAGTCATATATATAGTAGACGATACCACCCCATACCCTGCACTACTTGGGATTGATTGGGCAATGTAAAACCAAACGATTATAAATTTCAAGAAAAGGATCCTCTCCTTTGAAGATAAGGAAATGAGAGTAATTTCAACCTTTGATCCATTTGAGGGTAAATATATGTTCAGCATGTTTACAATGAGGGGCAGGTTGACTATCTCGATCAAATCTATAATGTTACAGCTATGCACGAAGATCATATTAGTCCGACGGCAGATGGGAACCTAATTTGGAAGTGCGCGAGTTCATGTAGGTCTGATTCAAGGGAGGATTTAGAGAATTGGAAAAATAGGTTACATGAAGTCTCCATGAGAAGGTGTGCTAGAGTTACAAGTTCTATGCAACGAGTGGAGACTGAGTCAAGCGGGTTACCCACCTATGAGAGTTTCATATACACTTTGGATATGGTGACCAAGACCTGTGATAACTCTGAACAACTGCGATAAGGAACCCAACAAGTCGTGCATATAGTTCTAAATGCTGACAAACACCCTACAATTCATAATACAATCCAAAAAGAAAAGGGGGGTATAGTCGAGAAGCTCAATGACACTAATGCTCACCAACACAGTAAAACTACTCAGGAAGACAAGATACCCAGGAATATAACCCAACTAACTTCAGTGGACCAAAAATAATTGAACTAAGTAAAGATCGTAGAGTAATAAAAAAACACTCACATGATGAAGCAGTTGTACAAATCGCAGATCTCTTGCAGGAATAGCAGACCTTCTTCCCTCTAAACAGAATAGAAAGAAAGGGAATGCTGGAAGACTTAGAGAGGATGCAAATACCTTTGCGATTATAGACTAATCCAACTCAAGAATAGCTGCCAGCACACCATTATCAATATATCAGGGTGAAGCCTTCCAAAGGAAGACTTATCTTACACTATGACAGCAGAGTATTTGCACACCTGCACAAACTAAAGAAAACTTGGCTAAGGCCATATACCATCGCACAAACTATGGATATAGGAACAACACAAAGCCAAGGAATTCTATGGTACCCACATCGTGAGTTTGGTAAACAACAGTCGCCTGAAACCTTACTACGACACGTGTAAAAAAAATATCCAAAATATCTAAGCCATTCTGTTGCGGGATTGCGACAGAACCAACAGAAAGAATAAACAATAAACTGCCCAATGGTCACATCATTGCATATACCCAAGTGGGTGACCTAAAGTGTGCAAGGGGCAAGACAAGTAGGGTCCAAAGAATGCAAAAAGAAGGAATGACAGGTTGGCTAGCATTAACCAGAGGATCCATTCCAAAGATTTGTACGAATGGGGCACCTATGTGGCATTAAATAAATACATTACGAGGAGCAAGGTGGCATACTGTTAGCTCTCATCAACCGTCTTAGCATTAATTACCATAACTAGTCTGACAAGTCCAGCCGAAGAGGGCAGTTGCATAAATTAATGGAGAAAGCATTGGAAAAGGAAACCTGAGAGAGTGATTAGACCTAAAACCTCTTGTCAAATGATGATTGAAAGACACAGTGAAATATCTAAATATTCAATTCTCCATCAAAACATTTTCTATTATGCACTGAGAGCATAGGAGCTGATCCATTGCAGAACTACATCCTGTCACCTATCTTCCATCCCACTCGAGCCCATGGTAATTCACATTCCTGGTGAGAGTGAAGCATCGAATGCCACTGTCATCTATGGCCATCCCATTAATGAGGAAGTAGAAACCCAGTCAGTAGCAGACCCAAAATTGCAACAACCATCAGATATTGACACAATGGTAAGAATAAGGAAGCTACAAAGAATTCCAACCCCTAGTTCGCATCCTATGCCGAACCCAGTCTAAGGAATACCAGCTATTCTAGGCGATCCATCTGTGCGACCACCACCAAGACAAAGGAAACATAAGGCTCCATCCACTTTAGATGAATGAGGAAAGGCACATGTTGTTGAGCAAGGAAATGATGGTAGAGATGAAGCCAGGCTACAGCAGGCAGAGCTAGAGGTAGAGCGACCCAACCCAAAATTTCCATGATATGTTCGACCAAGAAGACCTAGTGCAGTGGAAGCAAATCTTTTGAATAAGGAAATGACCACCTTGATAGCACCATGGATCCCTGTCAGCATGACCTTGCTGCACAATATCCTCCCAGAGTTGGATGTACTGAAGTTCCAAGGCTATGACACTCAGCAGCAAGAGGGGTTGTAGATAACAGACTGTATGGACATAACCCAGGTTGCTGCATGTGCTTTCAAGGTAATCAAAAAAAATAAGTGGGCTGAGGGAAAGGTTTCTGCAGGACTAACCAACATGCTCTTTATACCTCACTACATCCATAGTGTACAAGTTAATACATATGTAAAGCATTTACTGGTCTGCTTTCATAGAGAATACTTATGGCTGGACCAGCCATATCTGGTTAATGCTGAATTAATAGTGAGAATAACAGGACTCCCAACTGAAGGAAAAGATCCTCTACCCTACCTGGATAAGCACAATACTAAACTCATCAAGCAGAAGCACAACCTTTAGAGAGCGGGAAGGGGCTACTTGTTGGGGCCCATACAAGACCAAAGTGTCCGTGTTGCTACAAAAATCTTGTCCTATAAAATATTTCATAAGATGATACCAATGCACTACTCGGTAGCAGTAGTAGAAATTGCATATTTATGTGCACAAGGAGAAAAGTTCAACTGGTCATGGTACTTGCTAAACAAACTGATTGAAGATGTGATGCTGGCTCAACACAAGAAAGGTCACAAATTCTGCTATTCCTGGCTACTAATTTTGATTTCCTTCATTGTCTGGGCTGACCCCTCAGACTATGTACACATGGATGTCCCAATATCCTGCTTAGGGGCAAGATACAAAAATCTATGGGAAGACAAGGTCGACAACAAGAACCAACAGGATAACAATATTGTATTCTTCATGCACGTAGAGGCGCTGCGAGAAGTTGTCCAAAAAACTCACAGGATCTGTGCCACAGCTGTGCACAAGTACTCTACTTTTGTAAAGATCAAGCTGCGGAAGAGAGAAACTTGAAGAAGAGCAGCAAGAGAACAAGCCACAGTAATCCACAGCAACTGCGCATCAAGCCTTAGGAGCATGAGAATGGCGGAAGAACCAAGGCCACTTGAATTGCTGCGTTGGAATGGGACACTAAACACCCTTAGTGAAATTGGAGGTGGACTATGACAAGATGATGAGAGAGTCCCAGAGAAAAGACAACATTCCTCTTTGTAGGGATATTGATGTCAATAAGAATCACATAATCTTACCTTGTCGGCTCAAGCGAATTCTGCAATTGAATCCTCCATTACCCATCCTCTAAATGGTGCCAAGAAACAAGCTATATCGGTGTGCTTATCTCGCAATGCACTTTAGTCTGTCAAAAACTTGCCTTGAAGGAACCTGAAAAAAAGAAGAAGCAAGGAGCAGGATGCGCAAGCTAAGATGCAGTTGAAGCTGCACATAAAAAAATAAAAAATAAAAGTAAAATATACCACACAGGTCAGGCTACTCATATGTCCCTTGCTTCGTGGCTCACGACGAGCCACATGAGAGTGTTGGGGGATCGTTGGCCCGGGAAAGGGGCATAAGAAGGAAGTTCACATGCACAACCAAGGAAAATGCACCGCGCATGCAATAGAAGCAAAGGAAGATCGTGAAGGACGAAAAGGGCCCATGAAGGCAGAATGGAGAAGTGTGCGGCAAAGGAAAGGCGAACGTGGAAGTGTGCAAGGGTAAAATGGCTGGAAAATGACAGATGCAAAATCCATATCATGGCCGTATGAGGTGGTGTAAGCCTGCAGCTACACACGCATGAGAAGATATTTGTAAGTCAGGACGATAGTGCCTCGTGTCAAGTCATAATCACCACAGTTGTAACCAGAGGGGTCACTAATGGTGACAACCAATAGACCATCGAGATGCAGTTGGACCTACATGGCCATGTAAATTAGTATAAATAGGAGGGATACAATGATTAAAAGGTTGGTTTGTAAGGTTTTCGTTGATCCCTGTTCAGTTTTCAGTAGTATTTTTCTATTCAATGGTAATCCATGGAGGGAGATGCTGGTTATGTTGTAATGTCATAGCGATCAGAAGAGGAGTAGACTTAGGAAGAGTATGGTAGCATTGGAGGGGTCGTTGAACTGCAGATATGACTACAGTGTGAGCAGACCGCTAGGAATAGGAGTAGAGTAGGAGAACGAACCAGAGAGCATGAGAACTATGAGTCTGAACTTAAAGACATATCTCAAGATCAGTCTGCATCTCACAAACTAGAAGGTGCTATATCCTTTCTCATGCCAGATGAAGAGCTCCTTTGTGGTTTTCCCAAATGGGTTTCCATGTTACTTCTTGTGTCTAAATGAATGATTGATGTGGTGAATTTTTATGTGATTGATTACTAGTTGCTTTCTATCTAATGTTAAATGTGGTTCATTCTCTGTCAGTTTATTGCATTTGGTAAATGGATGAACATAATGCCTTGCTGAATTGAAAATGTATAAATGTATATCATTCTGTATAATTCCTATTATAAATCCCAACTTAAGTCATAGATCCGATTGATGTGAATTAGCTACGCCACACGAGTTGCGCCAGCTGTGAGGTGGAAAGAAAAGTCATGTCACACATGATGACATATAGTTGTGCTCAGTCACGCATAACCGAATCCTCCATTTAGACACCCTGCTGCCTTCGTTGAGCTCCTTGGTTGTGATCCAAGGGACTATACTTCCTCAACAATCATGGAAACATGGTTCCGACAGTTACCCATCTATGAGATATCTCGGGTGAGACTACGCCTGCTTTGCAGGTGTTGCCGATGGGGCTTCCTATATCAGGACGATATCTCGGGTAGTTGTTGGATCGACAGGATGCAAAGAACCTAGGTCGCCCGAGTGGGGAAAAGTGGCCAACATTGAGCTTGATCTCCAATATAGACTTTAGTCCCAAGATTGTGATTAAAAATATTTGAACTTTATTACGAGTCAGCTTTATAGAATGATTGTTGTATCTAATTCCAAGTCTGCATTGAATAAATATATACTATAGTGCATGTTTCCACCGTATACATGGATAGATCTACACCTTGATCGGGAACTCCAATATTGATAGTGGTTAGGGGAATCTAATATTTGCTTCTCATTTCCTACTATCTGCAATTGCTTAATTTAACAAAACCAATGATTTTTCTGTTGTGTCTAGATTGCAATTGGCTTAAAGGTTAATTTGTGTTCCTAGCGTGTTTTAAAACCTAAAATGTATCAAAATATTAGGCCTTAATGTTAACACAAAAAATTGCTCAAATAGCCTACACCACACAAAGACATTCATTTCCTAACTCATCCTACCCCCACAACTATTTAACCTATGTTTTTCTCTCAAAAGCTCAAAAAATATCATCAAAGGGCTTAAAAACCTACAAAAGAGCTTAAAAAGCTCAAAAAAGGGGCCAAATCCCCAAAAGAGGCTTAAATACCATTAAAGAGATTAAAAACCTCAAAAGGAGCTAAGAAACAAGCAAAAATGGCTTAAAGCCCTAGGTAGTGCCCAAAACCCTAACCAAGGGCTAAAAAACCTAAAAGTTGAGGAAAACTATAAATAGAGGGGTGGGGCTCTCCATCACACACATGAATCTTCTTTCATGTCATTATTATGCCCGCATGAGTAGCTTGAGAGACCTCCACTCTCAATCTATTCATCCCCACATCTCCATTTCCTCCATTTGCTCATTTCCTTGTGTGTTGAGGCAACTTCCACACTATCTCAGCCTGTGGAGAGGCATTGTTCTAATTTTGGGCATGGAGGCCCCCTTTTAAACTAGATTGGAAGGTATATTGTCTCATTTTTGTTGTTTCAGTTTGTATTTTGTAGATGTTTAGTTATTTTTTCTTCTAACAGTTTGTTGTAGCTCTCTTTTTATCCACAAACTCTACCCTTCGTCCTATAGATGAAAGGGAGATGCATTTGCACGTGGCTAGGGATTTTGTCCAGCTACAGTTTGGAGACTCCCCCGAGTTGATCCCATAAGATCCATGGGGTTTAATAGTTTTTTGTAGGTTTTTGAATAGTTGACTAGTACTTTATTTCAAGTTTTATTTCATTTATGTTCCCGGCCGAGCCCTCACGAGGCCGACCCGAGCTTATTCAGCCACAGTACCAGTTTCTGTCGGTCGTTCTCGGTTCTGTTTTTTTTTATTTTGTCATTTTACAGGCCCAGTCACCTATTTTGGGCCTAAAGGAGTGACCCAATCTCCTATTCAGCTCAGAATAGAACAACCCAGTTGCTTGTTCGGCCCTGATAGGAGTGACTTTCCTATCTAAGCTTCATGGCTACTTGGTTCGGCCCAGAAGTGACCTTGTCAACCATTCAAGATTGACATGGGCGACCCAGTCACCTATTCGGCCCTAAAAAGGGTGACCTGCCTCTCAAGTTTCTATTAATTGTTGTTCGAACTATCTATGCGGCTCAGTCGCCACTATCCAGTAGCCAAAAGCAACCTATGTTTTCTGCAAGTAGTTTTCCATACAATTGATTATATGGTTAAAATATTTACAAATGCAAATCTATTTATTATTATACGGTTAAGTTTCTGCAAGTTTATTTCATTATCTTAAAGCTCAGTTGGAAATTAACCCTCTTTCCCAGCCCTTCCTCCTCTACTCAGTCATCACCCTCTAAGGTATTTTTAGGTAAGACGGAGGGTTGAACAAGCGTAGTAATAGGCACCTGTCATTGATATTTCTCTAATCCACTAAAAACAAGTCTCTTGGAAGCTAGAGGGGGTGCAAACCATTGGGAGTTTCACGACGTTCGCGTCCTCCCTGTTAAGCAACCTTGCATTTGAGGAGTGACTTGTGGATCTACGTGTGGGCTTGTTCCCACTATGATGAGATCCCATCCCTATTTCTTGGCCTAAGAGGGATACAAAGCAGGGTAGTCACACTGTAGATTAGCATTTTACATTTTTGTGTGCAGCTTGGTTCTATTCATTTTACTTGTTCATATGTTATAGGTTGAGTTTCCCATTGCCTAAACTGTGCAGAAATTATAGTACTATTTTCTTATCACATGATTAACAAATAATAAAAATAAACAAAACTCATACACAAACCCATATAATTCAACCAAACTCAGTTCATGACCTCGAGCGAAGCTTTAAAAGTAACCAATTTACTTTAAAACAAATTTTGCAGTTTGAGGACATAAGTCCCTAATTGCCATAACTATGGGAAGTACTTGGGCTCTGCCCTAAAACTCACTATGAGGAGTATCGCAGGAACCCCAAATTAGCTGGCCAATGAGAGGAAAAATCCAAGCAAAGCCAATAAGAAGCCATTAAACTGAGGTCCAATTTTCATTACTGGTTACTATCAAATAGACACCATTGATCCACCACACTCTTCCTCATGCCTAAGAGGTGCTCATCCTCAGTTTGGGTCTTTAGACCGTCACCATCGAGACCACCCTCGACAACCCTCCTCACCATCAGAACGTCATACAACCTCTAATTCTGACTCAGATTCCTACCAATCTGAGCCAAAACTGTACACTGCACCATCTAGCCCCATGGATGGTGTGAATCCTGATCCCTTCTCTGGAGGGGTAGTTGGTAGTGGACCCACATCCATGTCTCACATCACCACCATAATTGCAGCCAGCGGCCCCAGAACTGCTATAAATGCTACTGTGAGTCTGCAACACATTAGTGGCGGACCCACACCAACCCCCATCCTTACAACAGTACCACCTTTCATACCTGGGGGCAGTGGTCCTGTCATTCCCACAGTTCCACCTCTCACACCTGGGGACAGTGGCCCTTCCAACACCCTCCTGACTATCCCCATTGCAGGAATTCAATTCTAGGTGCCCTCAATCACGCATGGACATCACGCTGCTACAAACTTTGGCACCATCATCGGCCCCTCCCACACCAACCTTGGGTCTAATATCCCATTCATGGCATGCCTCAACTTGACTGATTTGGATAGATTAACCACTGACCCAATCTGCCACCAACCCACCTGGCCCCCTATGCCAACTAAACTCCCATCAAACATTCCAAATTTTGAAGGGAAGGTGGGGGAGTGCCCCTAAAACCACATCATGAAGTTTCATCTATGGTTCTCATCAAACAACATTATGGATGATTCAATCAGACTCAGGTTGTTCCATCGTACCCTCACAAGCGCTGTAGCCAAATGGTACATTGAGTTTCCTCAAGCCACCTACCCAGGATTCAATTCTTTATCCTTCATGTTCCTGCAGTATTTCCAACTCCCCATCCTCTATGATGAGGGCATGGAGATACTCCTATATTTCCACCAAAACATGGCGAATCACATAACCAACCACATCCATGAGTGGCAGTGATGCTGAAGCTTGTTCAAGATTAAGCTGGAATACAGAATCTTCCTTGATTGGTTTTTAAAGACCTTTCTACCACCCATAGCCAAGGATGTCATCTCTAAACTCCCCCAATCTGAGGAAGAGGAAATCCTAAAATCCCAGCAGTTTGAATTGATCTATGCTCAGTCAGGATACCTGCACACCATCCTCCCTAACACTCTCAATGATGATACCTCTCACGACGACATGTCGAGGGAATCCCATGCTGCGGATGATATCATAGGTTCTGTCTCTCAACATCCACAATGTTTTGCGACACCTCCTATAATTCCACCACACCCAAGCAATGCCCTAAGCATTGCGTAACAAAGCCATGTTTCTGACTACTCAAGGATGATGGCTCAGTCCGAAGCCACAACCTCCTATGCACAGCCCGTGCCACCATAACACTCCCATGCACCAACTTGGCCAGCACAATCATATTGAAGACTAACAATCGGATTTGTAGCACCTCCAGTATACTATGCACTAACTATGCAAACCACTCTGGCCCCTTCCCCAGCTCTTCGAACACCCATGGGACAAGTTTTTTCTCAGTAGAACCGTTCCAACCAACCCGCCCCCAATAACCAACAAGGGAAAGGGAGAAAAAACCAAGCTAGGAATCGGTTAATAACTAGCCACTAGGAGGTGGCCAACTGCCAAATCCTCCCAACAACACCAGAGGAAACTAGCCAACTCAAAACCCCCAACAGCCTAACCCACCTAGAGGAAATGGTCTATTATGGACCAACTAGCTGTGCAAGCTATGTGACGTCTACAACCATTATACGCACAAATTCCCCCTCATGGGTCGCGCTAAGAAGGTTCTTCAAAACGAAGCTCAGCACGGTACCAATGCAGCAGTTCAATATCAACCCAATCCAGCACCACCAGGCCCTCCAACCATGGTGCCATAGAACCCGTTACCACTCCAAGGACTGGTAGAAACTGCACTTATGCCACCACCTTCTCCTGCAGCTCCCACCGCACCCCCACCTATAGAGACATGTGTTCAACACCTGTTGGCCATGACAACTGAAGAGGTCAACTTATAGACTCGGTGAAATCAGTATGGATCCACCACCGAAACCACTGACCCATCAATGACATATTTGTCCAACAAAACCACCATACCTCTTCATTTAACCCCACTCCTCCCTGACAAAGCAGCTAGGGGACCATGATTCCCCGTGCGAAGGATTTCTGTCAATGCCATGGCTAGAGCCATAGTGAACTATAGCATCATTGATGACTTGGCCGAGTTACCCATGACCATGTCTTCTCTAGAAGTGCTAAAAACATGTCTACCACAATGAAAAGCATTGCTGGTCACAATCAGTGCCATAGATCCCTCCGAATCCAAATTGATTACATTCAATTTGGACAATGGAGAGCCCAGAATTCCATTAACCGTTTCCTTCCAAATTCTGGTATCCATTCATAATTTGGTCGTGCATCGATGTATTATTGATGAAAGGGAATCCACTTGTGTCATGTTGATGTTGGTCTAGTCGAAACTCGGATCCCCCCTCCTCCAACCGTCCACCACTACATTGCATGCCTAGGGCATCCTTCCACACATCCCCAGATCATTAGCTGGGAAAACAACGTTGATCGGCACAAAAGTTGTCAATGCACAATTGGATTATAACCTTATCCTGGGAAGGAGTTACATGTATTCCATGAGAGCCATAACATCCACCATTTTTCTCCTTATGATGTTCCCTCATGACAGGGATATTGTGACGGTGGACCAACTAAATTACCACGATCCATCGGTGCTGACCAGACAAGCCAATGTTATCTCTACTATTGATATTTCCCAAAACAATGAAGCCACCCCCTCATTGTTGGTTATAGGCCCCGGGTTGTTCACCGACACTTCCATGACAACTTCCTTCCCCTTGGTACCACCTCCACTGGAACCAAGCGATATTGTTGATTTGTGCATGCTCTCATCTAGCACTGTTTCACCAAAACCCCAACCGTAGCCACAAATCCATATACAATTGCACCCCTATCCACAGCCACAGCTCCATTCGTAGCTGCAACCCCATCCAAAACCGTAGCCTCAAATGCAGTCACTAAGGAATTACTGGGGCTCTCTCCCAGTCCATACAATTCCCTTCCTTTTTCCCCGATCTGGCATTGTCAATAATCCAGTTATGGCTACTTTGACCTTTCCCAATTTTACATTGGGGATTCCTGTGTGGTACCTCAAACCACCTACTCAACCTCCAATGCCCCAAGTCGTTTTGACTCCCATTCAACCCATTACAGTCGAGACACACACCCCTCTTGGCCCACAAAAACCACCTAATGCACCTGCACCAACCCGCCTCACCCAAAGAGGCTTAGGGGTAAAAATGCTAAAGCGGCAGCTGAACCTTGACAGACTCCACCATCCGCTGTGTGTGATGTATAGGGTCACACAACCCAAAACTGTCCAGAAATCCCCATCCTTTGCACATACTTAGATTCCATGGATACAATGGAGAACATTCTAGTGGTCATCCTTCCACGTGGACCAACAGTATAAAACGAGTCTTTGAGGAAAAAACCATGCATGCACCCTTTGTGGCTTGTATGGAAATTATTCCCACCATTGCCTGGACTTCGTCGAGTTTTGAACTACCTGGGTAATCTTTGGAATCATTCCCTTGAATTCGACATCACTGTTATTGAGGAGATCCACCCACTGGTTTCTTCTTTAAACACCACAACCATTTACATGGTGTCTAGCTCCACAAACCCTCCTATCTCCGTAACCATTGACGATCCCTCAGATCTGCCACATCGTTGCTTTTGCAATGATGAGGAGATACTTGAATCCTTCACTACTCCTGAATACCCTTGGGATGACATGCACCACCGCTCTTTTTTCATTCCTGAAGAACCTGTGTCGTCATTTGATCAGTTTTCACTTAAGACCAAGGATTTCATCCACAGGAAAGTTGACTGGTTCAAAGACCCCATTTCAGCACATGATGCTTTTGAAGAGGGGAACCTGACCAATATTTCACCCACCATCTAGATAAACATCTCAACCAATCTAGAGATCATTGAGGAGATCACGTTGGGGGCATCCTCCTCTGAAGAAGAAGTTGCTTCCTACAAAGTACTTTTTCAAGAGTTCTGTGACGTCTTTGCTTGGTATTATACTGAGATGTCGGGGTTGGATCCATCCATTGTTAAAGACCATATCGATACCTGGCATAATGTGGCACCCATTCAGAAAAATAAACAACCCATCCATCCTTCAAAAGCTGCTATGGTCAAAGCCGAAATCAAGAAACTACGCACAGTCGGTTTCATCTATCCCATCGCATAGACCACTTGGGTTTCCAACCTTGTTCCCATGAAAAAAAAACAAGGAACCATCCGCATCTGTACAGACTTTCGCAATTTGAATTTGGCTTGTCGAAAAGACAAATTCCCAACCTCGTTCATAGACCAGATCATTGATGCGTGCGCTGGACATGAGGTATTTTCCTTCATGGATGGTTTTTTTGGATACAATCAAATTCAGATCCGAAAGGAAGATCATTACAAGACCGCATTCAAGACCCCTTGGGGAACATTCACCTAGCGAGTGATGCCCTTTGGACTAAAAAATGTTGGAACCACCTTCAAGCATGCCATGACGTATTACTTCCATGACCTAGTGCACATTATGTTGGTTTATCTGGATGACCTCACTGCTCAGTCACAGAAGTTTGGAGACCTGGGTCGATATTTTTGGTTGGGTGAAACTCCGGGAAAGTCAAACCCTAGTATGACCCTTAGCTGGAAAAACCCTAAATACTAAAACTGATACGTTTTGGTACATTTGCTATATATTGGGATTGGAGAAGGCTCGGGAGCAGAAATTTTCACAGGCTGAAGATAAAATCCTGATTTACACTGTTTCCACAATTCAGCCTCAGATTCACTATATTCTAGGAGATATGTGTAATGTCTCGGTTTTGACCCCGTTACATTAGATGTGTATGATGTATAAATTGTAAATGATCATGGTGTGGAGCTAAAGGCCCAGGCCCCACCATTGATCGATTATGTTATGTTTTGGATTTAAATTGTCACCGATGGTATATCAGGACATGCGGCATATATTATGACAGTCATCATGTAAATATGCATCTATAATTAAAAATGAACCCGACCAGCTATGATCGCGGCAACTAAAATGAGAAAGGGGCATGATTTTCACAAGGATAGGGGTGGGGGAAATTGTCGACCTT
>LPNX010881023.1:0-13803 GCA_001517045.1 Pseudotsuga menziesii | reverse complement strand
CATGTAAATATGCATCTATAATTAAAAATGAACCCGACCAGCTACGATCGCGGCAACTAAAATGAGAAAGGGGCATGATTTTCACAAGGATAGGGGTGGGGAAAATTGTCAAACTTGGCCAATGAGAGAAAAACCCATATGTCTTCTTCCTTTGTTTTATTCCAACCACTTTCATTAAGAAAGGCTGCTGGTGGGTGAGGCAGTTATGGTATTGGAAGTGGGGTGGAAAGACTGTTAGTCCTCACCCACATGCACACTCTTCCCACGATTTTGCTTTTCATCCCCTCACGCAAACACTTCTTCCTCTCCATGAGCTGCTAAACACCCAGGCACATCAATTTCACGTCCTCCCGGTAGCTGTTCACCTTCACGCACTTCCAATTGTCTGCTCATGGTTTTTACGCACAGGAATTTTCTTGGTTTCACCCACGCTGTTTTTTTTTCCTCCACAGATTTGAGAATGGTGTGGCTCCATCCTTTACTCATGGGCTGAATTGTGGGTTCGGCATTGTGATTGTTCATGCACTAGTGGGGAGACTATAAAATTTGTCCCCAGTATGGTCTGCGTACATTTTCCACAGCAGTTTCGGTTGTGCAAAATGGGCCTTTGTTCCCCCACGTCGTGAGCTGTGTTTGTTGTTACGTTTGGGGACTGTTGTAGATGGTTTGAAGTCGTTTTTCCTGTTTAAGCTGTGACAGCTAAATTAATTGCCTGAGTGCAATGGTTGGTCTTCGGACTGTGAGAGGAGCAGGGATGTTGGCTTATATTTGCTTGATAAACCTGGTGGCTGGAAACCACACAGATAGAGCTAGAGGGCTGGCCTTCTTCTCCATCACCCCTGAATAGCACTGGAAGGGAATGCAGGGCCTGAGGTACTGTGTAGCAGATAAGGGACTGATTCGTTGTGTTGGGTGTGTTTGGGTGTCTTAGAGGTCAGGCTAGTTCTGGTGTAGGTGTTCTTGGCTCTGTAATGATCTCACCAGCTTAGCAATTTGCCTTCTCCAGCTCCTTAATGGCCTGATAAACCCAACTCTGTTGGCTTGGATGTGTGTTTTGGGTATCCTTGGCTACGTGTAAGCCTGGTGTTCCCTTATTCCTTGGAGAATCATGCCCATCTCGGGGGTGGTAGCATTGCTAAGAGATTAAGGAGCACGCTAGCCTATGGTTGGGTGGAACGTTGCAGCGACATAGCTGGTTGCAGAACGAATTCATCTTAAGATAAGTAATTTTGTCCATTTTTACTTCTACAACTATATTTACTGTTAATGAATGTAATGAACATGTCGAGTTCTTGTAGAAATGTATGTGGTTTCCATTGTGTATGACAAATGAATGGAATCTGTGCATGTTTCACTATAATGCATTTCCCTGCAGCACTCTGTTTATGCAATTTTTATGATGTACATGTTCATGGGGCTCTTAGCCCACTATGATTAAAGTTTGGGTCGCGTCCTCTACGCTAGTCAGAGGCATGGGGACGTGACAATATGATCCCTCCAAGTTAGGGTTCTAGCCTCTTTCAGGTTTTATCCCTAAACAGGACACCTGGGGAGCATTGCTATATCTTGGGATACAAAGGTCCAAATGAAATTTCAGAAGATGTTCCAAAAATTTCACGGAATTTACTTTCTGTGGTCCAATTTTCAGTCCCAGAATATGAATCAGTGACACATGGAAGTCCATAAAACTTCGCTATGTTGAACAGTACTGAAACAGGTCACCTTGGGAAAACACTCATAATTCCCAATTGGTGAAACCAATTTTGATGAAACCTATTGTTTTGGAATAGGGATAGCTGAGGCTACCTTAGTAGAAAGTTTTAGAAATAGAGGAGCAGTAATTTTAGAGATACCATAGAACCAATATCAGGAATTTCTGTAGAAGAGATTGGAAAACTAGGGCTTCCTATTCCGGGAGCTTCCCTCCACTATTTTCAGAAAATGAGTACATTATACAGCTCACCTTAAAGAGGTATATGTTTCTATCCAATCAGATCTGAAAGATTCCAATTTTTGAAAATTAGGGTTTCTCTGACAAACCCTAGATCAGCCAGCTCCCTAACCAAGACAGACACCTCGAATCGGTAAGATCTAATCTGTTGATATTTTCATTTGAGGTTCTAATCTCAAAGTGATCTATCACATCAGCTTGATGATAATCTTGGTGAATTTGACAACTTCGAAGCATGGAAGTATATGATCTCTCTGAAGAAAATCAATTGGAGACCTACACAAGTAGAGAGGTTCTAGTTCTAGATGGAGATGAGGCTAAAAGTCTTGCACAAGAAGAACTTGGTT
The DNA here is from genome assembly GCA_001517045.1 of Pseudotsuga menziesii. NCBI lineage: Eukaryota > Viridiplantae > Streptophyta > Pinopsida > Pinales > Pinaceae > Pseudotsuga > Pseudotsuga menziesii. The sequence continues at coordinate 11,505 of LPNX010881023.1, read as the reverse complement.
AAGACCAAGAAGATCATTGTTGATTCAATCATGGATCACCTTGTACAAGAAGTGTCTCCCCTAAAGACACCAAAAGAGATGTTTGATTCCTTGACCAAGCTATTTGAGGTGAAGAACATAAATTAGAATATTACTTTGAGAAACCAGTTGAATAATGTGAAGATCCAGAATGCAGAGACCATACAGTCATACTTTACAAGGGTCTCTCAAATCAAAGAACAAATTGAAGCGGTAAAAGAAGAAGTGAAGAATGCAGAAGTGGTGATAGCCACCTTGAATGGCATCCCAGGATCATGGGATTCATTCATTCAAGGAATGTGTGCCAGAAGGAAGTGATTACTTTCAGTAGACTCTCGGAAGAAGAAGAAGCTCAACTCATAATAAGAGAAGAAAATATGGGAGCAACTGAAGATGAAGCTCTCACCATCCAAAGAATATCCCTCAAGCAATGAGGAATATGAAGAGCTCAACTCTTGAAGAACCTCTTATCCATCTTAGCATTTGGATAAGAAACGATGCTATTATGAATGAAGAAGATGATGACATTGAAGGCTCAAGAAGGAGTCTACCCATGAAACAAATAAAGATAAGTATTCAATTGTCATTTCATGATATTGTTTTGTTATGCATTTGTTTATATTCAGTTGATGTATTATGCATAATAGAATGTTTGCATTAATGACAGTAGACTACTAATATGCATGTGATGGGTAAGTAGCTCATGGTGATATACAACTCTCCATTTCTACTTATCTAGAATGAAACCTCTTTGCTGACATATTGGATTAGTGCACAATCTCAATGTTGTCCTGGTAGAGATGGAAGGCATCTAGAAAGTTTCCAAGAGATATGGATGAATGTTGTATTGGCGAAAATAGTTGCATGATCATATATTTATGCATAAGAATTTTCCATTATGAATATACCTTATGAAATGTTTCTAACCATATAACTAATGCATTTTACTTGTAGGAAAGATCGCATACATAATCACCTACAAGCAAAGAAGAATGAGACTTGTTCCAAAGAACAAGTGATGACAGTTCAAGATGAAGAATAATATGACAAATGCAGCGACACCATTGATGCAAAACCTCCAAGCTATGAAGAGGTAACCAAGAAGAAAGGGAAGACCAGTTCAAAAAGAATGATGTCTAGGATGCAGTATCGATACATGAAGGAAAGTTCATAGTTCCATCATGGAGTAGATGGAAACATCGTGGGATACAAGGCAAGATTCGTAGCACGAGGCTTCTCAGGAAAATAAGGCATAAAATATGAAGATACATTTGCAGCCACTGGAAGTGAAGTCACATGACAGGAAGAATCATGTGTACAAATGAAAGAAGGCCTTGTACAAGCTCAGAAGACACCCATGGGATAACACATACATGAGGAGCTTGATGAAGATCTGAACCTTTTCTTCAAGTTTGATAAAACATGACAAGCTCATAGATGGGTGCGAGAAGAACACTTTCAAAGATAGAGGATCTTGGTATCCAATGACCCTATATGGATACATAAAATATTAGTAGCAGAGGAAGCTACTTGTCGCTCCAGTACAGAATGTTTCAGTGCATAGAGTACGGAAGATAGAGGGAGCATGATGCTTTAGAGGGAGTGACTGCAGAAGATCCTGAGGTTCAACATGGTACGACAGGATGGACAGCTTACTAATGACTCTAGGATTTACTAAGAGTAAACCATATTCCAACCTTTGCTTCAAGGTTGAGGGAAGAAGACCAATAATGCTCCTGTTATATGTTAATGACTTATTCCTGACAGAAAATAGGAACTCATTAAAGTTGCAAGAAGGAAACTTGCTGCCGAGTTCGAGATGAAGGACTTCGATATGATGGCATGGAGGTATGGCAAAATATCCCTGGGACAAGGGAAGTATGTAGTAGAGATTCTGAATAGGTTCAGGATGCTGGACTATAAGGCCATGACCACACCCAAGGCATCGAACCTGAAGATACTAAGTGTTGCTTCATCAGAGTCGGTTGATGCCATGATGTATCATCAGATGATTGGGTCCTTGATGTACCTAACAAACACAAGACCATATATCTCCTTTGCTGTGAACACCTTGAGCCAGTTACTGACAGATTCGAGACATGTTCAATTGATTGCTGCAAATCATATTCTGAGGTACTTGAGGGGTACAGTTGAATATGGGCTCAAGTATGAGGCGAATCAGAAGACTAACCTGGAGGGTTATGTTGATTCAAATTGGACAGGCATTTCCATCGATAGGAAGAGCACTTCAGGGTGTTGCTTCATTATGGGATCAGGTGTGATCTCTTTGTTTAGTAGGAAGCAATTCTATGTGGCAGTGAGTACAGCTGAAGAAAAGTATGTCACAACTTGTTCAGCTAGTTGTGAGGCAGTATGTCTGAGGAAGCTACTGTCTGATTTATTTGATCTCTAGTTAGATGCTACTTGTATATACTGTGACAACCATAGTTGTGTGAAGTTGATAGAGAACCTGATTTTCCATGACAAGTCGAAGCATATTGAGATCAAGTATCACTATATCAGGGATATGGTGCAGAGAGGAGCAGTGAAGCTCCAGTATGTTGCGACGGACAAACATATAGCTGATGTGTTGATGAAGCAATTGGCCAGAGTGAAGTTTGAGTACTTCAGGGAGAGTCTTCATGTTCTCCAAATCGAGGTTCCCTCCAAGGGGAAGTGATGAGTCCGTGAGCCATTCTGACATGGTGAGAGGATTGGTTCCTTCCATGGTCAGATGTAAGGGCTAAGCCATTTTGTCATGATGAGAGGATTGGTTCCTTGCATGTCAGATATGAGTGCTGAGCCATGCTGATGTGACTATAGCATTGGTTCCTACATGATCAGATATAATCATTGAGTTACTTTCTTGGAATGGAGGCACCTGGTCAATTACCAGGAACCCTCAATTTGGGACTGAGAGCCTTTTTGACAATTCAAGGTTAGATGTAAGGCCTTTTCCATTCTAACATGGTGAGAGGATTAAGTTCCTTCCATGGTCAGATGTAAGGGCTATGCCATTTTTGTTAGGGTACACAGGGTACTCCCAAAGGACCGAACACCAAGAATAGCCGCTTCACACAAACAGATCACAGATCAATACACCAATGTTTGTCACGTGGTTAAAACCCTCAAGAGGGAAACAGTCCACGGCCCCGGCCAAATAGCTACTTCGGAGCAATTTATTATGCAAAAGAAAGAAAGTTACATGAGCTTCTCATAATCGATCAACTAGCCAAGGACCCTCTATGCTCTTTAAATAGAGATCATAGACCAATCGGGTGTTAAGCCACGGATCAATGGTAGGTATGATCTAAGAGAAGTTGAACCGTCGGATCACTCTATGTCTAGAACATATCGTGACCGTCGGATTAGAATATTTACAAATGCATACTAATGCATACTAAAGAAACACACTTTTACCTAACGGATATATTACACAAGTTGATCTTAACTAACTCCTAAGTGTCTAAATATCCTAACAATTTTGAAATGGTGAGAGGATTAAGTTCCTTCCATGGCCAGATGTAAGGGTTGGGCCAGTCTAACATGATGGTGGATGTGCTCCTCTCATGGTCAGATGTGAGTGTTGGGTGTGCCTTTCTGATGAATCAAGGTCAGATGTAAGTGTTGGTTGGGCCATTCTAACTTACGGTCAGATATAAGCACTGAAGAAGACCTACATGGAGGCTAGGCCTACAACTAGCATGAAAAAGGGCTAGCTCTATAGAACTTCTTGTGATGAGAAGAATCATGACATAGCACCAGTGATGTTGACCCAGTGATGATCCAAATCGAATGATTATCCAGATCCAGTGGTGATGATCCAGATTGAGTAATGATCCAGATCCAGTGATGATGATCCATATCGAGTGATGATCCATATCCATTGATTATGATCCAGCAGTGATGATCCAGATCGAGTGATGATCCAAATCCTGTGATGTTGATCTAGCAGAGATGATCCAAATCGAATGATGATCTAGATCCAGTAATGATGATCCAGATCGAGTGATGATATAGATCCAGATGAAGAGGACTTGAAGATGAAGATGACCTGAAGATGAACATGACTTGAAGACGATGAGAACTCGATGATTATCTAGATGATACAGAGAAAATNCTGATAAATTGTGTCGAGAGAATACCTTCCTAGTTAAGAGGGAGTGTTGATGTAATTGTAACTTCGGAATGTATTCACTTGTATATCTTATGTATTGTTCCCCAATGTTTATTCCAGGATGTGTTTGTAATGTAATTAAATCATGTCATGTCCCGATGTTCCGATCGGGAGTTTCTATAATGTAAACAAGTCATGTCAAGTCATTGTGGGTAACCCTCCTATTGATCAAGGGTTAACGTCCCTGCAGTTGTGGGGCCCTAGGGTTATTAGACAATCCTAGAGAAGTCGACCCTAGGTGAGTTATTGTAACTCAAGGAAATAGTCCCCACCGTTGTGTTAAAGATAACCCTCCTTGTTGGTCGAAGGGGCGAAGTCCCCACATGTTGTGGGGCACTAAGGTTATTAGACCCTCCTAGAGATTTCGGCTCTAGTAAGTAATTGTTAAGTGAGGCCCACATGTTAAGTGGACATTAAGTGAATGAAAAAATAAATAGAGAGTGAACCTCTCTATTTATCATACACACACTCACTCGTTGGGGTGCATGAGTGAGAGAGAAGATGTTGGGACAAGAGAGAGACTACTACTTTCAGGATATCATCTTTATGTTTTCTGGTTTTACTTTTGGTGTTGATTCTATCTCTGAGGAAGTTGTGAAGTTTTCTCCTTTATGGTTTCCCCGAGGAAAATTATTTGTGTCTCTTATCTCTTGTGTTTATTGCTGTGCATGTTATTCTCTCAGTTAAGGATCCTAAGATCATAATGCTAGCTTGAATGATAAAAAATATAACAATTAGAGCACTAGTGCTCGTCCTGCTACTACCCCCAAGGAAACAACCAAGTCGAAGCCATCAATAAAATAATTAAATCCATGCTCCAGCGGATGGTTGGAAACCATAAAACCAACTGGAAACACATGCATTTATTTGCCTTATGGGCCTACCACACATCCAAGAAGACCTACAGTGGCTTAATCCCTTTCCATTTGGTACACAACGTTGAATCAGTACTCCCCATAGAGTGCCAGATCCCATCCCTCTGTCTCATCGTGCAAATCCTTCCAAACACATTTCCTTTAGAAGAACGCCTCCTTATACTTGATAAAACCAATGTGGACCATTGTGCTTCTCTCCAAACCATCAAAGAATCCAAAACCAGGTCAAATTCACATTATGACTCCCATGTCCACCCTTGCACCTTTAGGGAAGTTGATATGGCCCTGGTTTATAACCAATCCAATGACAAGTTGGGAAAAGGAAAGTTTGAATCCATGTGGTATGACCCATATGTCTTCCACCTTTTCCTCGATAAGGGGACATACATTCTTGTTGACTCTGATGGACAACTCTTGGAGAGGCCCTGCAATGGGCTTTACCTCAAGATATTCTACGTCTAACATCACCAATGAGTCACTTGTAGCATAGTTTTCTCCTTTTTTGTTTTTTATAGTTCTTGAAATGAGTCTTACACTTTGCTTCCTTCATTTCTCCATATGGATCCTACCTTGCATGGCTACACTAGATTTGCTGACGGAGCAAGCAGATGGTCTCCAAACCTCGCCTCGGCTATATGGGTTATCTATTCCCCTTCACATGAGTTGATCCACATTGACAGAATGTGTGTGGGCATCACAACCAACGATCATGATGACTATGATGGTGTGACTAGCCTCTTGGCCACCACCCTCTAGTTGGGTATTCGTCACCTCAATGTCTTCTTAGACTCCCAACTGCTTGTCTCCCAGTTGAATAACCACTACTAGGTACGCAATCCCTGCCTTTTTAGAAAATTCTTATGCACTAAACAGATGGTTAGAACATTTGAGTTCATTGAATTCACACATATCCCTAGAAACCTAAATAGTGTAGGAGATCAAATTGCTAATGATATTCTAGAATGTCATATTCATCATCGCATATAGGAAGCATATAAAAACTACATCATGCATCATCATATATAAACATGTATACATATGTAACATACATCATCTAGGAATTTTTTAATCATAAAAAGACTCACATATAAAAACCATAAAAGTGCATCCACATGCGTCAAATATATATATATATATATATATATATATATATATATATCACATGTCAATATATGTCCAGTACAAAATGAGAAGCTACACAAGCTTTCTCAGCTGAATATAAATAGTGATACAAAAAACCCTAAGTGCAACAACAACCTAGGGGCAGCTCCACTAGCTACTAATCAGAGCCAAATTCATCCTCCTCTGACTCTGACTCTGCATCCTCCTTCTCAGAGGCATCATCATCCTCCATAGGCACGTTTCCCCACACCACTGCTCATACATACTCGGCAGCCACAACAATCCTCTTTATCATAGGAATCCACTCAGGAGGCACATGATAATAGGAAGCGATTAGATCATCATTTAGATACTGCCAACCATCATTCGTAGCCCCCTCCACTGACCGCTCCACATGCGGCTGAATATCATCCATAGCCTGTCACTCCCTGCGGTGGTCCACTAAGGCTGGGTCTAGACCCTGCACTATCCCCATCTGATGTTGATACCCTGCTGGGAGGCGAGGACCAATATCTACACATGCACATTGTTGATCCTAGATTTTTTTATCATTTTTGGAAGTTAAATTACGCATATAAAAATATGTTTTGTTAACTTTTTGTATATTTTCTATCATGTAGATCACTATTCAGCCCCAACTATGAATGAATTTAAGATTTAAATAAAATATGTTTATTTTATCATTTTATGATTTTATTCATTAAAATTGACATTATTTGAAGCGTGGTTGATATATTAATTTATGTATGCATTTGTTTGCAGGTTTTGGACGAGCTAACAACAAACACGCATTCAACTAGATATGCGCATATCATGTCTAGATTACCATTCAACTCGCTAATTAGACTGCGCGATAGTTGTTGGCAGGTTTCTAGGCATTAAAAAGTTAGCATGAGATTGTTATTGCAGACCATAGTCTTTAGTGCGCCAATAAACAGACAACGCATCCACCCTAGATATGCGTAGAGCATATCCATCTCACCGTCCAGCTCATCGTTACACTTGCCAAACCAAATGTGCATTGTTAATGATAGATTCCTGAACTTTAGTGGATGGAGCATCTTGCAACTGTTAATTGTCCATGCATTTGGGTGATGTAATGGCTCTCGTTCTAGAAGAATCTTCAGCGCACTGCCTCTGCTCAACACTACACCATTAGGCACGCAAAGAAGGAACCATACGCCACATCATGCACACTGAATAGAACCAGTTCGTGAGGGGAAAGGAAGAATGCTATGCATTGGTGTGTGATCGGTTAGACTTCATGATGTTTGACTAAATTTAGAGAGAAGTCAAACACTAAAGGGCCGACTTTCTCATCCCTTGTAAACAATATATATACCAGCCTCTAACATGATAGCTCAGCTAGCTAGCAGTTTAACCAATTTATGCATGTAATTCGTCGTTTTTAAGCTAGTTGTAATTATGTTCCTCATTTTTAATAGAAGTTGTATGTTCTATTTTTCATGATTGTGTTTGTGTACAAGCGTTAACCAGGCATCACCCCTGATTGCTGAGAGGGCTCCTCGTCAACTAGAGGTTTCTTTTCTTGTAATTTTGTTACCTTTTCTTTTGTAGATAGTTTGATTTCTAGTGTGTTTCTATTATTAAATTACTATAAACATTTACTTCATTTCTTCTTGTAATGCATTTTATTTCTAAAGGTAAATAGCTACGAGCGTAGTTTGCTTTCAATTTGATTTCATTCATTTCATTCTCAGTTTTACTGTTCAATTTTATATTTGCAAGTACATAGAACAGATTTCTTTTATCAAGTTAAGATAGATTTAATTTTGTTCATTTCCCTTTCTGTTATGAGTTCATTCAAATTAAATTTCAGTTTGTTTCTTAATACGCAATGATTTCTTTATGTGTATGAATTAGTTTAAGATTATTTCGATGTCAAGTTTGATTATTAAGTAGGTTTATTGACTACCTTTATGCATTAGATTTGCATGTTCAAAAATTCAGCTGAAGATTAGATCATTTAGGATATTTTCTGTTATTTTAGTTCTGCAAAATGTCATTCGGACAGCCTGTTTAAACTGTCATTCAGCCACCCCTTTCAGACCCACAGTTTAGTCTGTCATCCAGTCCGTCGTTTGATTTTTAGTGTTTTTAATGCGTTTTGAACCCATTTAAAAATCCTTTTTTGTAGTTTTTGAAGTATGCTTTGACTACAATAGTTAGATGACAATCCTATGCAATGTTAAGGCTAAAAGTTATATTGTTTTAGATTATTTATTAAAGTTTTACCCTTACCTATACCCCCTTTAACTTTGAAACATGTTTTGAGTTATGTTATGTTCTGTTTCTTTTGTTTGTTTCTGATCCCTTTGATTCATAACATTGTATTGTTTTGTAATCATGTCTTTGGATTGATTTATCCATTTTCATGTGAATCTTAGGATTAGAGGCATTATCCTTAGGAGAGTATACTAGTAGTTTGTAGATTGTCTATAGTTGTAGGAACTGTTCTTTTTCATTGTATGATTACTCAAAGTAACTTGTAGAATAAAATTCAAAGTTATTTTTATTAAGTTTTCTACTTGCTTCTTTCTCAAGTTTTCTACTTGTTTATAAGTTAGGCATTTCACTTGAAGAATTAGTTGTTGATAGTACCTCTTTCAATCTGAAGTTATTTATTTATAAAATAAATTATCAATCTAGTTGTTGTAATTATGTTTCTAATATAAAATAATTTTGCATATTTATATCTTGAAATTCTAAAGATTAGTTTACTGTCATGGAATAGTATTGTCGATATCTTTAATTCTTTAATAATTGTTTATAAAATAGAGTAGTATAGTTTGATACTCTGATTTAGTATTCTGTTTTGGTTCAATTACTTAAATAGTTGAATTTTTAGGAGTTTGACTCGGTTTTTCATTTTGAAATATCTTTCGATCTTTTGTTTCTTAAAATATTACCACAATACCCTAGAAACCCCTCTACATTCGCATATATTTTGTATCAAATCTAAGCCTACCAATCCTGTTCGATAATTAAATATTAGGTTAATTAATCAAGACGATATAACACCCAAAATTTTGGCACCATTGCCGAGGAGTTGTTTTGTAAGGTAGAATAGATAGAATTTCCTTATGAATTTTAGTAATAGGCTGGTTGAGGGGGAGTCGTAAGACAAGAGGTAAGAACCTGTGCATCTGTTATAACAGGCGCCCCCAAATCCAATAGTAGTAGTAGCATAAGTTTTTCTTTAGTTTAAGTTTTTCATGAACAGACTTAGAGATCCACAGGGTAGATTTGTTAAGTCAAGGAAAGGTACTGAAATTCCTACTAACTTTTACAGGGGATGTAATACCCCAACCACTAACTCAGCAGAAATATATCGAAAGACACTTGTAGGAAGTAGTTCTACCTAGAAACCTAAGGAGACTCTCTCAAGATATCTTACTGGGGAAGCCATAGAAGGAGAAGGAACCTTGGCAGGAGGTCCTAAAGACCTCATTCTTGAAGAAGTTCAAGAGGATCAGCCACTAGGAACCTCTAATCCTACACTATTCTTGAATCCAAATAATACAACTTTCTCAATAGTAGGAGATCCGAATTTTGTTGATTTTGTTGATCCTTCCCAGGTAAAATCTCTCTTTAGAAACTCCATAGATATAGTTATATCACAATTTAAAACATCCACAGTAGAACATACTTTCCCTCTAGGATTCAATAAGAACACGGTTGATCAGAGGAAGATCTCTCCCGAAAAAGAATGTTGGGATTCCCCATTATCACCTCGAACGGAGCTTCCTAGGTATATTTACGTTAAAAACCAAGCCTATATGGAGAGATGGGGATAGAAAAAAGATCATGATGAAGTTAGAAGTGATGAAGGAGAAGGGGAAAATCGAACTGAGGCTACTGTTGTTCAAGAATAAACACCTTATAACTGAAGGTCTTGGGTTACCAACATACTATTAAAACTTGTAGACAATCAGCTTTAAAGTACAGAAAGGAAATAGGAAGATAGAATGTACTCACCCGATTAACGACAGTTGATCAAAGCTTTGTCTTCTCCTGCTCTGCTTCTCCTCCAAATCCTTCAGGGATGCACCTCTTTCACCTGCAAAGAGAAAATCCTCTAAGTGCAAACTTATACATGTATATATGACAAGTTAGATAAACAATATATAGAGTGCTTAATCATAAATATTCATCAAACCATGATGCATGAAAGATATTCAAAACACATTTGGAATAAGGATTCTCTTTATTAACAATACTGAATGAGATAAGGTTACAACCCAACGCCTGAAACAAGGACACCTCTAGAACCAAAGGATTATGAGTTCTGTTGCTCCAAAGACTTCTGAATAGATACCACCATCATAACTTTGCTCTCCAAGTATATTTCTTAATTCCCTCCCCAAGGCCTCTATTTATACTCAGTGAAATAGAGTAGTTTCGAAGGTTGAGGAGGTTGAGACAGTTAAGATAGTTATTGATAAGGGCTTAACACATCTTCATTAATCATGATTTATTATTTTTAATGTCAAATGAAGGCGTACGCGAGTATTGATACTAGAAACCCGTGTATGACACGCGAGTTGCTATAAGGGAAACCCGTGTATAGATATGTACACGAGTTGCAATGACAATACTCACGTACATTACGCGATATGATGTAGAAAAATTCGCGTATGTACGTGGGTTTCTTATAGGAAATGTCGCGTACATCAACTGACATATGAAAAGGTAAAAATGGAAAGCTGGATGGATAGTGAATGTATTTCATAGCATGCCCATCTATAGTGTTTTAGGAAACCTTCAATCCATAAATGTCCTTTTGTGCACCAACATATGAAATGTCAGCACTCGGATGAAGAAGTGCCAGGGTTGATAACAGATGCCCCCTAATGTGTGAGGTCAGAGAGAAGCGATGGCCGAAATACATTATAATCCTTATCTTTGGAGAACTCAGAAATTCAATGGAGCATAGGTAGTACCTGAAACAAATACATAATAATGTCATATACAAAGTCATATCTGAGGATGCTATGTTCAATATACTACAACACTAGCTCCTTTACAATATTTGAGTACTGTTACCACCTAAGTTGTACTTAGTGGTTTTCTATCAAGTGAGCCTGGTGAACCGGACATGGATAACTTGTTCGGACTTCAGAGAGCTTTCAGTCTTGCTTCCGGGAAGCTTTATTGTATCATATCACATGTCCATACCCCATGGGGGAATTTTAATAGATGTTCTAGCATGATAGTGTCTGTAAAAGACTCGGTCTCTTAGACTTCATTTATCAATCCGATCAGCCCAGGGTGTTTTTTCCCTTGGTTATT
>LPNX010880953.1:21308-54746 GCA_001517045.1 Pseudotsuga menziesii | reverse complement strand
CCCCAAGGCCCCCCCCCCCCACCCGACTCTATCATTGCCTCTCTCGCACACAAAATAAGAGCGCGATTTTTGCAAGGTAAAACCATAAAACATGATTTAGAAAACAAGAGCGTGTTTTTGCAAGATAAAACAGGAGAGCGTTTTTGCAAAGTAAAACAGAAGCACGTTTTTGCAATGTAAAACAGGAGCGCATTTTTGCAAGGTAAAATAAGAGTGTGATTTGTATTACTAAAACGGGGGTGCTTTTTTTAGTACTATCCTAATTGGCATGCATGATGACAACCTTGGGACTAGGCTAGGCAGGGTCGAGATTTCTTGGGATGATTTCTATTTTATGGATCAAGAGTGATTGACTTCACTCTACCACTGCATCTAAAAGGTCCCTCAACTTTGTGCACTCACCCTTAACTAATGCCAACCAAGCCTAATACATTGCAATCCTCGAAATACTCATGTCACGTAATAGAGATTAAGGGTCAAACTAAAACTATAAATAGTTTAAAATAATACTTGCATCAAAACAAAGCTAAAACACAAAGGGTTTTTACAATCCCTTGAATGTAATGTACCTGATTTCCTCAATGTAAATTTTTGAGAAAATCGAGTAATTTTTTCACTTTTACTATATCTAAACAAGTCAACTATGTTAGTCTCTTGAGAGTGTATAAACACATAATCGTAAACATTACTATCATTTTCATCTATTCATATAAGAAAATTGTAATTCAACTTGATTAAGTTCCACTGAGTAGTTGACAAGAGGACTATACTATTGACCATACTAGTACAAGAATAAGGGTAAGAACTTACACCTCAAATATAGAATAACATTAATTTTATTGTATTCTTCCTTTCTCATCTCTCGCCTAAAGTATAGGAAATAGGTTTACATAATCTTATAAAATAAACTCTTATTACCAAATATACATGCTCACACCTAGTAACCACTATCATAGTATATTTTTATTAATTTTAAAATACACATGGACTAAAATACTCATGGACTTTAATTGCTTAAATATTATTCTATTAGTAACTTAATACATATTTATGCTTCTTATGATTAAAATACTTTTAAAAATAACCAAATGGAGGTATGATCCCCAAGTAATTGATCTCACTCTATATAAGCATTTATAAATAAACAAGGCATTCATCAATCCTATAAGATTTCATACAAAACAAATGATTGTTTCTAACTATGGTCTTAAATAAGAGGATTACTTCTCTAAACGTGCATTTAAACTTACTTCTCTATGGGAAAGAAAACAAGTACAGAGGAAAAGAAGAATATGGTATAGTATCTTTCACTTACCAAATCATTAGCACGATTGATTCCTTGCATAATCATTTGATTTAAAGTCCAACCTAAAACATCTTTCAAACTAATTTTGCACATTCAATACATATGAAAGCATAACAAATTCACTATATATCAATGTTTTATAAGGAAATAATAATGACATTTCTATTTCATTCTATTAACTTCACCACAGTACATGTATCACATCAACATCTTTTTTTAACAAACGACTAGCAAGTACCTCACTTAAATTAGGATTTTGTGACTCAAAGCAACTTATCTAATCCATAATCACAAACATATTTTCTTGGGCTACTGAAAGCGCATCTATGACTTTTATCCCAACCATAGGATGCATGTGACGTATGTTTTCCCATCTAAAGCCACCTTCGAGCTAGGCAACGAATCCACTAGGTTTGAGAGACTGCTAACTCTTTTGTAAAGCTTTTTCTGGACAATGTATACTCCTCGATTCGAGATTATGACATATCTTAGTATTTGTAATCCACAAAATCCACTCCAACTAAAACTTTATTCTTCTCAGGAATGTGAAGGCTACTTATTCCATTACTAACTCTTAGAATTCTTTAACATGGAACCTAGTTTGATTTACAAACAAAACATTCCATATCTGTTATAAGAAGGGGAAAAGGATTAACTCCTTTAGTGAAAACAACCTATTTTATCCTTTGAAATGGATGTGTAGTGGCTTCCTTGTAGTGATCCACTAATTCTATCTAAATTTACATAAATATTAATATCATCTTGATCAAAATATTTTAACTTTAGATAAACTTGTTTATATGATGAATCCCAATTCACTTCTATTAAATCAACAGTTCCGATATATATGTGTGAGTGTGTGGGTTGGGGGAGGACAATATATCAATATGTACTTTCTATGCTACCTTCCCTTGAAAGGATAAGGTCTTCAAGTAATAACCTTATAATAAATCTATTCACAAATCAAAAGAAACGCTTTTCCCAAGGGAAGGCATTTGAATTATTAATTCACGACCACACTTCTAGGTCATTCTCAAAAATAGGTAATGGATCATTTATATCACAGGGTTATGGTTTATACCTACATACATCAAGGATTTGCTGAAAAGCTAACAAGGCATACCATATAAATATCAGATCTCACCCTCCACCTGAATACCAAAATATCTACCCGAAACAGAAATCGCAAACATCTGAAAGGAAGGGTAATACTAATCTGAAATCCAAGGGAAAACAATATATTCATAAACAAAATCTATCAAGAAATGGAATTGCGGGCAGAATTACATTCAGATGTAAAATGTTTAAAGAGAACGAGGCCAGACATCCGATATCTATTGCGATCCAAGAAGTATAAAACCTAATGAGGTCACAAAACGTTTCTTATAATAATAATAATAATCTATTTTTAAGGTCACCACCAAGCGAGACACCAAATTGGTGTATGAGACCCCCTTGTTTGTGGGACAAGGGACCCCCCTCTGCGCAGCGATTTAACTGCTAAAGTCTACAGAGGTGTACATACACTACCCCCCCCTGGATTTGAACCCGTGACCTCCTAAGAGGAAACACATGCTCTTAACCATTAGGCCCACTCATGCTGTACATAGCGACCAAATCTATTCAATCAAATCCAATACATTTCTCAAAGAAATCACAGTCACAAATGTATAAACTCAGATGTCTCCAGCCATGAATCAAAATTGCAGTCACACATGTATAGAAATGTATCCCCAAATCGGGCAAGACAAAGGGAAACATTCAGACCCAATAAACAACGCCAAGTGTTCAGATCCAATCCAACAATCAATCAAAAGTAGACACTAGAATGTTGACATATTTCCTAGATCACAGGTGCACCATTCTAGTTTAGGGTTAAGAAAAAGTACCTAAAGGTTTAAATCAAAATTGTACGACTGGAATCCATTAAACAAGATCAATTCCAACCTAAAATGATAATATACAGGATCTGTCCAATCGCATGCACAAATACAAAAAACACATGCACCAATGTAACTCACAAACATGTTAATGCTAACTTATATATATACCTGTATCTAGAAGTTGCTTATAGTGTAGATCAAATGCAGCATACACCAATGAAAACGCGGTTATATTAATGCCAACTTTTATAAATGTCATAGATCTTCTCTACAGATACCCATAACTTGCTTACCATGTGAATCGCATGCATAATTACAAAACGCAGGAAATTTTTATTACTAACTGGTTATTCACTCAAAATCGTAGACCTTGCATTATCCACAAGGGTTTATATCTAGCGTTAGTAAAATACTAGAAACAAGCAAGGTTGAAATCGTTTATCAAACAGATAAACTGGAGAATGGTTGGCATAGTTATCTCCACACGTAAATTAGATCCTGTATAGATAGATCAGTTTACCTCAATGCAGGGTACTCCCATCCCGTGTGCTTCCACCGATGCCACATTCATGTGCTTCCACCATTGTCCCATTCTCGGCTGCTCCGCCTTGATAAAACAATAATGCTAGGTGCATCAAGCCATGGTAAAAAACTCACGTCGCTCCCCTCTCCTTCTCAATCCTCCTTATAAATAATGTTTTAGAGATCTCATTTTATTTCTTCCAACATATGGGGGATTAATATCCTTTTTTTTTAATATTTCATCCTTTCTTTAACATGCAACCATATCATGGTAGAAATTTAATATACCATATGTCATATTTTTACCATTTATTTTCTCAAGTAGATATGCACCGTAGATTCCTTAAGTCTTAGTCATTAGCGCTTTGATTGATCTTGGATTTCAAGATAATTTTATAGTAATTTGTGCACTAAGATATAATGTCTATTATTTTCTTATTGGTATCATATAAAATGTCAATCTCGCCCACCATTTTGATCAGCGTGTAACTTACCATTAATTACTGTAACCAGCTTCCTTTTTATGCATCATCGAAATCAAAATAAGGAACCAAAAGAGAATGTGTGCCTCTTGATTTTCTCTAGTATGAGCCCTTGGCGGAGCCATAGTTATTCAATGGAGTCACCAGGGATGAGATCTTCACAAGCAGCAGTGCTTGAAGATTCCTCAACCCTAAAATTTTCTGATTTACTTATAAATTTCTGAGAACTAGATGCTTCAGCATAAGAAGATTGAAATGGAGGTCTATTTAATATAACAGCAGAAATACCTCTGCAAATACCTAATGTAGCTCCCCTTTGCAGCTCTGGAGGTCTACCTTAGCGAAGCCCTAACTCTTCTTAGGATCTCTTCTGGATCTGAAAGATGTGTTACTGGTGGCCCTTTAGGGTTTTCTCTGGTACTTCATCTTCTTAAAGCCACCTTATTCCAATGGAGTCACCAGATAGATGATTACAACAAAAATAGTGTCCAAACTTTGTCTATTATCAAATCAAGATCTATGTCATCTCCCAGGGAAGCTGAGATTTAGTCTCCTCTCCCCGGCAACGACGCAAATTTGTTATCACTCTAGGAAACTCCTCTAGGTTGCAGCTCAAGGATGCCTGGTAACTAAAATGTTTTTATGATTTTTCTAACTGGATCAATTCAGGTGACCTACAGGACCTCACACTCTCAATAGATGCATGAAACTCAATCAAGGATAAGGCTTCTAACTACCACTGTTCATAGGTTTGATAATAGGGTGAAAGGATGGAGAACATATCATGCTGGCAGATTCATACATAAGATAGTTATATATAAATGGCTAATCATAACAAGGAAGGTGCTTGCAATTCAAATCATCAATAAACATATAGGATGACAACTATCAGACATTAAATAACATGAATAAACCTAAATAACACATTCGAGCATAAGCACAGAACAGAAAAGAAATGGAAGATGGACATATGATAGCAAAATAGATTATATTAGGTCATGAGAAATATGAGAATCTTGATAATAGCAATGGTCTATAGGTCCCCAAAGTTGAACCTTTTATATAACATAAGTCTTAGGCTTTATAGCCTTTACAAAAATATTCAGATCCTGAAAAATTGGATCTGTTTTACTAAAAATAGATAAAATTAATGTTTTTGCAAAATTAGGTCAAAAACCCTAATCTAACTACTAGTTTAACTAAATTATAACACTTGTCCACTCTTTGGAACTTTTGATGACTGCAATGAGTACTAGAGGAAAGCTATAACTGGTCTTCTGATGGATGAGCCACTGTTGGTTAAAATAGGTAGGGTTTTGTGACCGTCTCCTCTTTGATGTATCCCCAAAACTGGAACAGACCTCCTTTGATGGTGCACTTCAGCAAATTTCAGATTTTACACTTCATCCTGCTCTTTCGTGGGTGTTGGTGAAGTAAACTCTTCATTTCTCTGCTGTAACCTGCCCTGTTAGGTCAACTTTTTCCCTAAACATTTTGCCAATCTGCTGAAAACAGGGGCTCAAAGATGCATTTGGTTCTTCAAATATGTGACACCTGTGTATAAAAGGAAAAAGATTTTTGTATACTGGTTTTTTGTGAGCAGCAACTTCTCTCAATTTCTTGAAATTCGTTTCCATTTTTTAGATATCTGTATTTCAAAAATACGTGTAAAACAGGGAAATTATGAGATCCAAACATTAAGGATCAGAGATGGATTTGATTCTCCCAATATGAAATGCCTGTGGGTAAACTGAGAGATTTTATTGTTCTTTGACATGTTAGGAACAAAAACCTCCGAGAATTTTGCAAAATGATTCTCCAGCCTCTCATACTCATCATTTTAAAATGATGCCTTTTCATAGTAAAGCCGCGCCAATTTCGGTGGCTTAGAGCTCCCTGAAATTTCGGTCTTAGCTACCAAAAGTCTACTTTCAGTGGCTTAGAGACCGTTTTGAAACCACAATTAGCCACGAAAACTTGTGTTTTGAGTTTTTTTAGTGGGTCCTCCTCCATGTACCTACAAAATTTAAATTCAAACCATTTTAGGTGGTTGAGAGTGTTTAGGGTTTTGGTCGCTAGCTGCTAAAAGGAAGGGCTTTCAGTGGCTAATGAACTATTTGAAAGTTCTCCCAAGCCACTGAAAGTTTCCCTTTCCAAAAACATGTCTCATTTTCTTTTGATGGTTAACATCCTCTGAAAAACCCTCGTTAAGCTGCTGAAACCAAAGCTTTTCGGTGGCTAATGAGCTATTGGAAAGCTCACCTTAGCCACCGAAAGTCCTGTTACCGGAATTTTAACCAATAACGTAATGAGCGAGCCTTCAATGGATAATCATGGTCCTGCATTAAACTGTTAGCTGCCGAAAGGTGAGCTTTTCGGTGGCTAATGAGTTGTTGAAAAACTCGCCTAAGCCACCAAAAGCTAAAACTTTCAAATTTTCTTAAAAAAATAGAACATCAGATATCCCAACCTTGTTAGTCATCCCAATATCTTTCATAATATGACCTGAAACCTTCATCACTGATAATAAAAAAATTGTTCTGAGTGAACTTATTGAAAATTTTATTTAGGAGATAACATCTGGCTCCTACTTGGGGATGGGAACCTCCATGTGGGGTCCCAAGAACCCCAGACCATAATGTCTTTCCTGAAAAAGAATAATTAAAGCTATCTTCTAGTGTTCTATTGGGCATGGAGTCATTTTTCTTTTATAACTGATCTGCTGCAACCTGTCTGTAGCCCTCTTTGCTTATTCATGAAAACAACTGAAAATGACCTAGTTGCTCATATTAAGAGCTTATTTTCCTATCTATTCCCACTCCTAATTCTAATCAGTAGAGGCTTCTTATCACGTGACATCATGCTTCCAATGAAGCCATGTCAGAAACTGATCTGATAAACTTATCCTTGACCTTAACCGCAAAAATAAATGAAACCATGGCATGCAACAATGTAGTTTCAAAGGGTGACAGAACCAGCTATCATCTGACAAAAATATTTTGATATCTATGCTGCTCATAAGTTCCAGATAGTCAACAATAGGGTCATTAAAGCCAACAGGAAATACCTTTTTATGCTACTGATATTTTCCTTCACTGATGTCAAAGTTAAATGTGGACTGCTCAACCTTTGTTGGATCAAAATGCAAGCTCAACAGCTGATCTGAACCTTCTTGTTCTTTTATGATTGGATCTTGATCATCAATAATTAAAATTTCCTTTTGAGAATAGTGCTCACAATCACATGATAAAATAGGGTTTACATCATATGAATAAAAATCAGTTGAAAACATATAATTACCTATACCATCATCAATTATCATAGGCTAATCCTGGTTTGCAAACTGATCATAAAATCCAAATTCATACATGTTTTGAGAGTACTTTGCAAACACTGAAGAATATGATTCTAAATCTGAAAGGAGCTCACATGCTTGCTGATGTTATGAATATGCTTCAGACTCATAATCTTCCTATTCAAAATATGAATCATACTTATGTTTATCTTGCTCAGGTAGATGATGGTTTTCAAAATCAAACTGCTCTAGGATTCTCCTTGAAGCACAAATGTTTTCCTCCACCTCTAAAGCATCTTCAAACATAATGCTTAATGATGAAGATTTCCTTTCTAGCAGAAGAAGGACAAGTTTTGAATTTAGTCCCATCACATAATATATCATGGTAGTTGTCTATGTGGGTCAGATCTCCAAAGGCATATCATGATAAGTGTTGTAGAATCTTTGATTGAAGATAGACAAAGTTTTGTCTTCCTCTCTCTTCAAAGCATAGAAATCAGCGAGATACAAATCAAGAGATTTTTTCTCACCCCAATGGTTAGAAAAGGCATCAGTGAATTCTATCCAAGAGTCAATGGAGTCATCTCTTAAACTCTTGAACCATATAGCAGCATCTCTAATCAATGATTTAGAGAAAAATCTCATGATTTCATCCTCTTAAACAATCTCAAAATGGTCAATAAAATCTTCGAAAGATTCCAAGTGCCTTTAAGCTGAAGCTTGATTCTCTCCAGAAAACCAAGGGAGATATTAATAACAGTCAAGAGGATAAGGATGAAGACGAGAGGGCAGTTTTAATGGCTTAAACATCTTCATCCTGATTTTTATTTGAAAGGTTTTGGGCTGATCATGAGGGATAACAATCTGCTCACAAGGTTCAAAGGTTATGGCAACGAGTGTTGAGATATGCATAGGTTTTGAATCAGTTTTGGTTTCTTCAAGGTTACATGGCTGATCAGATTTAGAAGGAATTTGGATACATAGGTCATTTTTATAAATGAGATGCGGCACAAAGACTGATTCACCTTCTACAATACAAGCAGGCTGCAAATATTCTTCTACGGATGGATTTATAAAAGATGGCTGATAATCTTCAGAATATATAAAACATAGGATAATTATTTTAACATGTGAAGGGAAAAGTATAAAAGAGCTGATAAAAAATAACAGTAGTTCATAAAGTAAACTGATGAACTGGTACCTGGATTTTGAATTCAGCCTCTTCATCTTTTATCAACTGGGTCCTCCCCAGTGGAGATTTATTAAATTCAAATGGATCAGGGAAATAGAAGTCTTTGTAAATCTGCCCTAGCAGCAGGGCTAGGTTTTCTTCTCCCTCTACCAACAAATCTGATCTATATGTCTTTGCTGCTCTGGAAGTTTGCCTTTGTAGAGCTCTTCCTTTTCTGATGATCTTCTTTGGGTCTGCAACAGGTGTTTCTGGCAGCCTCTCTTGATTTTCTCTAGTATGAGCCCTTCGCGGAGCCACAGTTCTTCAATGGAATCACCAGAGATGAGATCTTCACAAGCAGTAGTGCTTGAAGATTCCTCAACCCTAAATTTTTTTGATTTACCTATAAATTTCTGAGAACTAGATGCTTCAGCATAAGAAGATTGAAATGGAGGTCTATTTAATATAACAGTAGAAATACCTCTGGAAATACCTAATGTAGCTCCCCTTTGTAGCTTTGGAGGTCTTCCTTAACGAATCCCTAACTCTTCTTAGGATCTCTTCTGGATCTGAAACATGTGTTACTGGTGGCCCTTTAGGGTTTGCTTTGTTACTTGGTCTTCTTGAAACTACTTTATTCCAATGGAGTCGCCAGATAGATGATTACAACCAAAATAGTGTCCAAAATTTGTCTATCATCAAAGCAAGATCTATGTCATCTCCCAGGGAAGCTGAGCTTCAGTCTCCTCTCCTCGGTAATGGCGCCAATTTGTTATCACTCTAGGAAACTCCTCTAGGTTGCAGCTCGAGAATTCCTAGAAACTTAAACGTTTTTATGGTTTTTCTAACTGGATCAAGTCAAGTGAGCTACAAGACCTCACACTCTCAAGACATGCATGAAACTCAATCAAGGAAAATGCTTCTAACTACCATTGTTCATAGGTTTGATAATAGGGTGAAAGGATGGAGAACTTATCATGCTGGCAGATTCATACATAAGACAGTTATATATAAATGGCTAATCATAACAAGTAAGGTGCTTGCAATTCAAATCATCAATATACAGATAGCATGACATCTATCAGACATTAAATAACATGAATAAACCTAAATAACACATTCGAGCATAAGCACATAACAAAAAAGAAATCGAAGCTGGACATATGATAACAAAAGAGCTTATATTAGGTCATGAGCAATATGAGAAGCTTGATAATAGTAATGTTCTATAGGTCCCCGAAGTTGAACATTTTCTATAACATAAGTCTTAGGCTTTATAGCCTTTACAAAAATATTCAAATCCTGAAAAATTGGATATGTTTTACTAAAAATAGATAAAATTAATGTTTTTGCAAAATTAGGTCAGAAACCCTAATTTCACTACTAGTTTAACTAAACTCTAACACTTGTTCACTCTTTGAACCTTTTGATGACTGCAATGAGTACTGGAGGAAAGCAGTAACTAGTCTTCTGATGGATGAGCCACTGTTGGTTAAAATAGGTAGGGTTTTGTGATCCTCTCCTCTTTGATGTATCCCCAAAACTGGAACAGACCTCCTTTGATGGTGCACTTCAGAAACTTTCATCTTTTACACTTCATCCTGCTCTTGCCTAGGTGTTGGTGAAGTAAACTCTTCATTTTTTTGCTATAACCTACCTTGTTAGGTCAACTTTTGCCCTAAAAATTTGGCCAAACTGCTGAAAACTCGGGCTCAGAGATGCATTTGTTTCTCCAAATCTATGATACTTGTGTATAAAGTGAAAGAGGTTTTTGTATATTGGTATTTTTTGGGTAAACTCCTCTCTCGGTTTCTTCAAATTCGTTTCCATTTTCCAGATATCTGTATTTCAACAATACGTGTAAAACAGGGAAATTCTGAGATCCAAAAATTATGGCTCAGAGATGGATTTGATTCTCCAAATATGAAATACCTGCAGGAAACCTGAGAGATATTATTGTTCTATAACATTTTAGGAACAAAAACCTCTGAGCATTTTGCAAAATGATTCTCCAGTCGCTCAGAATCACCGTTTTAAAATGATGCCTTTTCATAGTAAAGCGTGAATTTTGGTGGCTTAGAGCGCCCTGAAATTTCATTCTTAGCTGCCAAAAGTCTGCTTTCGGTGGCTTAGAGAGCATTTTGAAACCACGCTTAGCCACGGAAACCTGTGTTTTGAGTTTTTTGAGTGGGTCCTCCTCCTTATACCTGCAAAATTTAAATTCAAACCCTTTTAGGTGGTTGAGAGTATTTAGGGTTTTGTTTGCTAGCTTTCGAAAGGAAAGGATTTCAGTGGCTAATGAAATATTTGAAAGTTCACCCAAGCCACTAAAAGTTTCCCTTTCCAAAAAATTGTCTCATTTGCTTTCGATGGTTAACATCCTCCGGAAAACCCTCGTTAAGTTGTCGAAATCAAAGCTTTTCAATGGCTAACGAGTTGTTGGAAAGCTCGCCTAATCCACCGAAAGTCCTTTTACCAAAATTTTAACCAATAACGTAATGAGAGAGATTTCGGTGGATAATCATGGTCCTAAGTTAAACTGTTAGCTGCTAAAAGGTGAGATTTTCAGTGGCTAATGAGTTGTTGAAAAACTCGCCTAAGCCACTGAAAGCTAAAACTTTCAAATTTTCTTAATTAAACAGAACATCAGATATTCCAACCTTGTTAGTCATCCCAATATCTTTCATAATATGACCTGAAACCTTCATCATTGATCAAAAAATAAATTGTTCTAAGTGAACTTATTAAGAATTTTATTTAAGAGATACAAACTGTACTCACTCAAATAAAATTTGAAACTGAAAGGTATCAGGAATAACAAGGAACATAGAGAAAGGTAATAAACATTTTACTTCAAACTACCAAGTCAACAGACTTAGGAGAGTTCCTCAGTTTAGTATTTAAAATTTTACCTTTAAACATTCTCAACTAGGATGACTTTACAAGAGCCTAATTCATAAATCCTTGACTCCAATATTCTAACTATTTCAATCATTTTAACGATTACTTTCTTTAACCTTCAATGAAACTAGTTGTAGAGTATGAGGAGATATTTATTGACTAGTATTTACCATAAAATATCATTAAGATATATATTGAAACATATACAATGCTCATCTATAGACAATGCTATGCTATTATAATGCTTCAGCAAATGGAACATACTTACTTGCAATTCAAAGACAGCATGTCGGTTATCTCTTGTCAATCCTTGGAATGAAGTTTTATGCTTGCGTCTTATGAATGGAGTCCCTTTTCTTATTCAACAATTTATATTCGTTTCCTCCGACTGAGACCAAATAAGCCCGAGTGTTTGTAACCAGTGCTCTGATACCATATTGTAATGTACCCAAATTTCTCAATGTAAATTTCTGAAAAAATGAGGTAAATTTTTCGCTTTTACTGAATCTAAAAAAGACAACTATGTGCGTCTCTTGAGAGTGTATAAACACATAATCATAAAAATTACTATCATTTTCATCTATTCATATTTGAAAACTATAATTCAATTTGATTAAGTTCCGTTGAGTAGTTGAAAAGAGTAATATATTGTTGACGATACTAGTATAAGAATAAGGGTAAGAACTTACACATCAAATATAGAATCACATTAATTCTATTGTATTCTTCCTTTCTCATCTCTCGCCTAATGTATAGGAAATAAGTATACATAATCTTATAAAATAAGCTCTTATTACCAAATATACAAGCTCACACCTAGTAACCACTATCATAGTATATTTTTCCTGATTTTAAAATACCCATGGACTTTAATTGCTTAAATATTCTTCTATTAGTTACATAATACATATTTATGCTTCTTATGATTAACATACTTTTAAAAATATCCAAATGGAGGTATGATCCCCAAGTAATTAATCTCACTCTATATAAACATTTATAAATAAACAAGGCATTCATCAATCTAATAAGATTTCGTACCAAACAAATGATTGTTTCTAACTATGGTCTTAAATAATAGGATTACTTGTCTAAACGTGCATTTAAACTTACTTATCTTCAGGAAAGAAAACAAGTACAGAGGAAAAGAAGAATAAGGTACACTATCTTTCACTTACGAGATCATTAGCATGACTGATTCCTTGCATAACCATTTGATTTGAAGTCTAACCTAAAACATCTTTCAAACTAATTTTGCACATTAAATACATATGAAAGCATAACAAATTCACTATATATCAATGTTTTATAAGGAAAGAATAATCACATTTCTATTTCATTCTATTAACTTCACCATAATGCATGTATCACATTAACATCTTATTTAAACAAACGACTAGCAAGTACCTCACTTAAATTAGGATTTTTGTGACTCAAAGCAACTTATCTAATCCATAATCACGAACATATTTTCTTGGGCTACTGAAAGCGTGTCTATGAATTTCCTCCCAACCATAGGCTTCATGTGACGTATGTTTTCCCTTCTGAAGCCACCCCCGAGATGGGGGATGAATACACTAGTTTCGAGATACTGCTAGCTCTTTTGTAAAGATTTTTCTGGACAATATATACTCCTCGATTCGAGATTATGGCATATCTTCGTACTTTTATATCACAAAATCCACTCCAACTAAAACTTTATTCTTCTCAGGAATGTGAAGGCTACTTCTTCCATTACTAACTCTTAGAATTGTAACTCACAGACATGTATCCAGATTTGCTTATAATGCAGATCAAATGCATCATACACCAATGAAAAACGCATTTATATTTTTTCCAACTTTTATAAATATCATAGATCTGGTCTACATATACCCATAACTTGTTTACCATGTGAATCGTATGCATAATTACAAAACGCATGCAATTTTTAATTCTAACTGGTTATTCACTCAAAATCACAGACCTAGCATTATCTGCAAGGGTTTATATCTAGCATTAGTAAAAATACCAGAAACAAGCAAGGTTGAAATTCTATATCAGAAAAATAAACTGGAGAATGGTTGGCAGAGTTACCTCCACATGGAAATTAGACCCCATATAGATAGATCGATTTACCTCAATGCAGGGTACTCCCATCCTGTGTGCGTCGACCGCTACCCCATTCTCGGCTCCTCCGCCTTCATAAAACAAAAATGATTGGTGCGACAAGTTGTGGTAAAAAACTCCCATTGGTCCCCTCTCCTTCACAATCCTCCTTATAAATACTGTTGTAGAGATCTCATTTTCTTTCTTCCAGCGTATGTGGTATTAATATCCAATGTTTTTAATATTTCATCCTCCCTTTAACATGCAACCATATCATGGTAGAAATATAATATACCATATGTCATATTCTTACCATTTATTTTCTCAAGTAGATATGCACCGCACATTCCTTAAATCTTAGTCATTAGCGCTTTGATTGATCTTCGATTTCAAGATAATTTTATAGTAATTTGTGCACTAATATATAATGTCTATTATTTTCTTATTGGTATCATAACAAATGGCAATCTCGCCCACCATTTTTATCAGCGTGTAACTTACCATTAATTGTTGTAACCGACTTCCTTTTTATGTGTCACCGAAATCATGATGACAATGGGTTAGATTTACTAAACCGCCAAGACTTTATTTGTCTTTCACTCTTTCTCTCTAATGGATTCATCCCCAATCATCATTTTAGTCATGCATACTTTCAGTCTCCTAGCAATATTAATTTCATCCATAATTTGATGATGCTAGGATAATATTTACAGTGTTTTTTACTTACACTATGTCGTTTCCAGTCGGGTACTGAGAGGGTGTTACATTGAAGTTGAGGATTCACTAATACAGGATTGTCTCCCTTGAATGAATTCCATAATTAAATTGGAATGCATTCTTGAGTCAATTGGCAGCTTTTAAAAAAAAACACTTCAAGAAAATTAAACCTGTCTATATTTGATACATGTCGTTTTAAGATGGATCCGTGTTTTTTAGTTATTAAAATTTTTATTAACTAATATGGACTTTTTTAATGACTTTTTATTTAATAAAAAAAATTATTTTATAAATAGATGTGGATTTTTTTTTATGTTTTATAAGTCCACATGAATTTTTTTTTCAATTACTATGTTTTATAAGTCCACATGATCGTTTGATTAATCGTTGGTTTGTTGTGGAAGTATATGGTGTTTAAACAAGGTGATTAATTACCTCATATCGTTATTATAGAGTTTTTTTATGTGATTGGAAAAAAAAAAATTATTCACCAAATTCGACCCTAGGTCGATGGTTTGTTTACCATGATTTCTCTTCCGTATGTTAATAATTTTTTGATCAAGTCATAGGCTTGGCTTCCGATAATGAATCTTGGAGTTGGTCATATCTTTTGGAGCTTGATCCTTGAAACTCATTCAACCTCCTTCGCTACTACTGCGTGGAAATGATCAGGTGCCCAATTTAAGGTCATGAGTTGGATATAATTTATGTACGTTTGCATACTTGCTTTATGATAAAGGTTTGAGTGCTTTTCCAATTATGTGGCTGGGATGCATAAATCTTACTTTTGATTAGTCGTCGTATTTGATAAGATTTTTGTTTTATACTTTATGTTACAGGTTTGACATGATTGGTTTGGTTTAGGGACTTAGTACGAGATTCAACAATCAATTTTGTCTTATATTGGACTAAAAGAAAGTTTTCTTTTTAAGACCAGAACGTATATGAATTTATATTTTATTGGATTCTTACCTTTAGGTATATGAATTAATATTTTATTAGATTCTTACCTTTTTTAGGTTTTTTACAATTAATAAATCAATATTTAGACAAGGGATTGTATTTATGAAAAATAATAATTACATAGTTATAAATTTAATTAAGTCTATCTAATTTTAATAACCAAAATTAAGTATTATATCTAGGATTTTTCAAAATCTATAAAATCAATGAAATAAGAGTAGCTTAAATAAACAAATATATGTAGAATTTTTTTATAAATTAGCTAAGCATTGTGATTTAGAAGATTAATATTTCATTAATATTTAATGAGTTTGAGTTATAAGTACTATCAACAATTATGCAATATAAATTATATGTTTGTAACTGAAACACTTAATAGACTCATTCATATCAAGACTAGTTACATAGATTTCTCAAGATCCAATTCAACAACTATATAAATATAATATGGAAAACATCATTTAAATAGAATAGAAAATTTAGAACGCTTATCAATATTTCAGCTTTCAACTCATTGGCGAACTTCCATGGTCTACCCAACCACAAACCTGGAATATTTCCTTGTTCATTCCACAGGTCACCCCCAATCTAAACCAAGTACACTAGAGGATATCAATCTTGATTGCTATGAACAGAGTAGCTATAATGTATTTTACCATCTTTACTTAGCGTCTTGTAATATTTTCCCCTTTATCCCGCAACCTTTCTAGGACTAACCATTTACTTAATCATGGCAATTGAGCACTCAAAGACCTGCAACTGAACCCTCTAGTGCACTAGGGACTATTATCCTTGTAATTTTCACTCTATGCTATTTATTATTTTTCTTGAGGAAAAGGCTCCTATGATTTAGCTTAAACTCTTTGTTTAGGAAAACCACACTTCTTGTTTTATTTGCTTCCTCTTTACCTTAATCTTTAAAAAGTTATTAGATTTCTTTAACTCTCTTATTTCATTTATTTTTAATTAAATAATGTAGAATTATCCTCATATTTGTCCTATTCTTTTCTATTTTATTATTTTATTAACAATTATTAAATACCATTCTTATATCTAGCATGCTTGGACCTTCTTTAAGTGGTTGTTTTAGAAGAAGAATAAAAGAGGATAAGTAATAAGTTAATAATTAGTTAATGCATTTTTTATGCTCTAGAGCTTATAACTCAACACCATCTCAAACACGATAATTGTAACTAGTATAGGTGCTATAGAGCCTACAATCTCAACATCTAAGTCAATCATCTTAAATCTAAACAGTCTAGTTTCTCTAGAGCCTACAAGCTCAACACAAACATCAAACATAACAAAAATATAAATGGTGTTGGTTTGGGATATTACATATGTTGCGTTACATTATGCCACATCATCTCCCCCATATTGGGTTGTAGAGAACCTCACTACTGTCAATGCAACCATCATATATCCATCTTAACTCCAATCAAACCGCTAGACACTTATAGATGTGGGGTTAAGTGGGTCTATGTTAGTTTATTTTATTATAGTGACCCTTTTTTTAGATTTTTATTTTTTAATTTAGACGTCATTTTTTTTAATATTTCAACTATAACATATATGCACCTATGATGTTAATGATATAAAAAAAATTGATTTTATTATAATTAACAAAAAGAAATAACAAAATAAAATACAATTGAGATTCAAATATTATTACTTTTCATCAATTTTCTTTTCCGAAGAAAAATTATTTCTTGATATTCATTTGGAATCAAAGAAAATATACATTCAATTTACCAATTCTCCCCATGCTAACAATTACCTTCAAAAAACTTTTACAGCAAACTGCTTCATCAGACTTGTCTGAGAACTTAATCCCAAACTTGAATCATAGTCAAGCATATATTCTGAATTTTCCCCAAGAGACCAAAATACATATCCATACATACATGAAACCTTTTAAGAAAACCTATCAAAACTAAAACTTAGTCTAGAAGAACTGAGCCTTCCATCAAAATTTTGTCCTTGAAAAACAGAGATCCAAAAGCATTGATTACAACAACTTTCGACAACCTCTCAGCTTCCCTGTTAAAAATCCTTGAAATGTGCATAAAAGAAATATGATGAAAATAGTTGATCAACAATTTTTTTCTCTTGCACTAGTTGTTTAACTGAAATACATGAATATTGAAGTTACCTTTTCCGCACTCAATAATAATCTTTGAGTCCCCAAATATGGTCAATGAATCAACTCCACATTTGTTTGCAAAAAAAGAATCCCCCAAAGTTTTGAGATTTCATCTTTTGTGTTACTTCCCTTCTTTCCTCCCATCCACAAATTAAACTAGTGGTGTTCATTAAGTTTCAACACCTTCCCACTTCCACAAAAACCTTCCTTCAATGAACCATAAAAAACCCACATGCTGAGAGAATAGAAAAAACAGGCTTATAAACAATCTTTTGGTTCTTTCTTTTCTTGACACATTCAAATTATTTAAAAAGAGAGATGTTGTCGATACTAAAAATACCAATATTTGGAACAACCATCTCAAATAAATCTTTTTTCATAGCTTTCCAAATATTCTGAAAAATAAAAATTGGAAGGAATCTAAAAGTTTTCACTTTTGCATACCAATGTTTGAAGATGTCATTTAACCCTCCTTCACCCCATTCTAAATTAAAATTCAACTCCCCTCCAAAAAGAACCCAGGATTCCTTATTAAAAGAAGAGTCAATGAACATGTGATCAACAAAATATTTGTCCCTTATACACAAAGGACACAAGCACTACTCAATCCACCCTCATTTCGTTATATCTTTCCAATTTAGGACTTGTTTTCCATAAGAATTCAGAGGAAACATTTAAATTTCAAAGGGAGAGACCACTTGCAAAGTTTTTTTTTCTACCATTTGATGTTGCAAGAAGAGAGGGAATGCACAATTCCATAATAGGTTTCTTTAGATGTAACTTGACCACTTTCCTTATTCCAAGACCAGGATAAACTATTTTCTTCACAGCTAAGTATGATGCTTGGACATTTAAAGTAAGGGTATAAATATCCCAAATATCTTCCCATATACCTATAAAACCCAAATATTTTGACCTAAACCAATAATATCATTTCAAAACTTCCCAAGGAGGTCTTCTAATTTTGTTCAGGCTATATAAGTTTAAAACTTCAAGATTATTGATAATACCCATTGGAACCTTGTGTTTTTCATTGTCTCCAACAAATAGATCAATGCCAATTCTCACTTGCTTTCCATTTCCAATGTCCCAAGCCATCCATTTTTTTAACCAAAAGAAATTATTGATGAAACTATTCCATATTATAGAGTGACCATTGCTATCTAAAGGATTCGATCTGAACAATGAAGCCCAATCATAATTCTTTAAGTATTTTTCTTTAAAAGCCTTACTCCACAAACTGGACACTCCCAAGCCACAAGATGGAGAGAACTACCATTCCTAGACCCTTTCCATAGAAAATTAAAAATTTGGAATGGATAATTATTATTCTTAGATATGTATTATAATAATAATAATAATAATAATATGTTTTTAAGGTCACAATGAAGCTACACAACAATTTTGTATATGATATTTTTGAGTTATAAAATTAGGTTACAACCTTAATGGAATTAGGGAATGAAGTTTGGGATAGAAACTTCCCTTTTTCCTCCTATCAGAACATGTTTCAAATGAAGAAATTGTTTAATGGTTGAAACCATTAGTTAAACCCAAAACTAAAGCCTATGGTTTTGGGTATTCATGGAAAACCATGTGACTAACATGTGAATCGCTTCCACTATGGACATGCGCTAACCATTTGTATGGTTATTTCAATGGGACACAAAACAATTTCGGTAATGTTTCTGAAGGTCATTTGCATTTTGTGGAAGAGGAAAGATTGGGAACTTGCCTTGCTCCACATGACCTTTCTCGTTTATAATGATTCAAATCAATGTAATATCCCGAATTTTGGACCTACCATTTATAGGCATGAGCTTATTGATCATGATGATGATATTGATGTTTTATTTTATATTGGGTGTAATCCAATTGTTGATGATGTATATGCATATATAAGTTGGTTGTGTTGGGCATGGACCCTGAAGCACGTGATTGATGAAATGTTTTGTGTTGGGCGTGGACCCTAAAGCACATGATCGATGAGATGTTTGTGTTGAGCAAGAGGCTCTTGAGCACATGAGTACTTACATTTGTGTTGAGCATAAAGCTCTGGAACACATGAAAATATAATTTGGAAATGTTGGGCATAATATCTGGAGCATTCCATGTTGGTGTTGAGCATAAGCTTTGGATCATCAGATATTTGGCCTTTGTATCCCTAGGTGTATCGTACAAGTACATCCTAGAATTTAGTGTTGAGCGAGAGCTCTGGAATTGCACTATATTTGTAACTTCATGTTATAAGCATTGAGTATGGGCTCTGGTAAGCGCTAGGGGTTACTGAAAAGATTAAAATCACCTCCGAGTGAAAACGACTCGAGAATAATATTGATCGCATCATACTTATTTTTAAGTGATTAAATGAAATTTCAAATTTCTGTATTCTCATCAAGTACTGAAGAACTACCACATTATACTAGGGAAATCCAACATGCAAGGATGTTTATAGTTTCCTAGCCTAGTAGACCTGAGCCATTTATCTACTTGACCTTCATAAAGAAGTGTCATTAAGTCTAGGGATCATGACACATGATACCCGAAGACATTTGTTAACAAGTATTTCAATACTATGTATTTTATACATAGTATGTATTAATTACGATTAATTGTATAATTGAATAAAGAAAGAAGAGAAGCTCCACCAATTATTATTTATTATTAAAGGATTAATAAATAGTGAAATATCTATGAAAGAATAACTATGAACTAGTTAAAATTTCCTAGGTTAAGAATTGAAAATTACCCCAATAAATTAAAAAGGGTTAAATCAAGAAATCAAGGATTTCTTGATTTAACTACCCCTTTGACTGAAAAGTCTGTCTATAAAGACTCAAGCCAAGCAAAAGCTTGGGGTTCTGATTTTTCATCTTGGAGAATTATTATTCTTCATGTTTTTGGCTCTCAAGTGTTTTTTGGGGAGAACTTTCTCCTGCAAGGAAAGAGGACTGATTCAGAACTGAATAGCAGTTAGGAAACCCTACCTTAGCAGCTCTAAGCTACTTGCATGTTGGAGTCTAGCTTGGGGGAATCCAGATAAGAACCAGGAATGGTCCGGGGTCATGGTTGGGAGGAATGTGGTAGTTCCCAAGTGATTTGGTCATCAAACAGAGGTCAAATCTGCATTGAATTGTTAATGCTGGTTATTTAAGTGTGTAGGTGCAGCCATTGACAAAGCTTCAAATTCAAGTACGAAACCCTTGAAGGCCTATTCTATTTCTTCCCAAAGTTTCATTACTGTTTATGTTAAGTAATGGTTGCAATGAAATTTCTAACCCTAATGGTTAAGTTTTATGGTTATCAATCTGCTAGGGTTTGTATTTGCAATTTACTAATCATAGGCTAGAGAATTTTTATCATATGTTGCTTATGTTCAGGGTTGTATCTTTCATAAATTTTCTTGTATTAACTAGGTTTTGATCTTAATATTATGTTTATACCTTGTTCTATGTATTTAATACTCTATTGACATATTCCATTTGTCAGCAGAGACTTGCCCTAATTTTAAACGAAACTAGTTCAATAGTATTGAATTAAAATATCAATTATGTTAACTAATACAAGTTTATATTTTAAACTAGATCTACTAGGAACAAAATTCATATAATAAACAAGCTAACAAAGTATTAAAGACCTTCTAAGGTCTGATCCACATAATCATTTAAGAACAAATTAAATATCATAACATTCCATTTAATAAACATAATCATAATTAACCCAACAGAGAAGGCATCATGACCATCCATGTGGTCCAATATCAAAACTATGTCTTATTATATAAAATATATAGTCCAATTCGCTAAGCCTATAATCACATCCATTTACATAACTCAAATGTTAAATCCACAATCTTATTATTATAGTCATCCTTTATAAAAGACTTAAAGTGTTTAAAGGTCCCATTTAAATCTACACATAACCAAACGAATCATATTAAACATTTAAACAACTAAAACCCATTTGGCCAACAAGAGGTCATGACATCGAATCCTATAGATGTGCAGACTCAAGGCAATAACATTAATAAAACCATAAGCATTTTATACCCAAGCAATAAGCAATCGCATAACCATATCTATACAGTCCATGCTATACATCTAATATATGCAGGCTACGTTTTTAAGCTACGCCCCAATTCCATAAACAAACAAAGCATACACTAACAGTGAGGTCGTAAAGACCCTAGCTATGGCCTCAGCCAAGTTCCAATCTCATCACACAGTCATGCTAATAAACCAAATCGATATCGTGGGTTGTCATAACCCTGGCTGTTACATCCCTATTCTTTTAAAAATAAACAATTTACATATTAAATGCTAACTAAAGCTATAGAAGTCATTGGGAGAGGCACATGCCATTCATGGCATGGCTGCACCCATGCTGAGCCAATACAAAACTAAGAGTGCAATACTAAGTTTAAAAAAAAAACACAATCTCCATTTAAAAATAAACAATTTACATATTAATTCCAACTAAAGCTATAGCAATCGTTGGGAGAGGAACATGCCATTCATGGCATGGCCTGCACCCACGCTGAGCCAATACAAAACTAAGAGTGCAATACTATGTTTAAAAAAAAACACAATCTCCATTTATACGCTAACGCAAATCATGTGGCAGTAAGCCAATGGGCTACAGCACCATTGCTACAATGGTGCGGCCCATGGCATAATGCCCCAAGCTCTAGAAGATTTCCCGACTTAAAATACAAACCAAACAAATAGATTTTTGTGCATACTGACTTAACCCAAACCTTTATAAATATACATAGTAAATTCTATTTGCTTTAAAGCCACGATCGAACCCAGTAAAGTCCACATGTTATAACGCAGCATCAAATTCACTACACAGTCCCAATTTGTTTACACAGTATAATATTTTATAAACGTTGAATGAAATCGTATGCATCTTATCCAAATCACATTTCATTCCTTACATAAAATCCAAATGCTCGGTGTATTTACATAGTGAGGCACGAAGCCTCTTTTACAACAGTCAAGAGATAAAAACGTTAATGGAAAGTTGTGAGCTATGGCACCACTACAAGTAATGGTGCAGCCACAGCCCAAACAAATGCCAAACCTCTCAACAAGAGTCCATTTAAAACTAGAGAAAGCTACATCTTAAACCCTGAAAACAGAGTGAACAAGTACCATCGAAACCCCAACCCAGTAAAAAATCCCTACTTAGGAATTGCCCAGAATGAGAGGAGGAAAGTAAATCTTGCTAGCAGGCTTACCATGGACATGAATAAGAAATCCAAAATCGATAAGTGTAGCCTGTGCAAACCCCAGAGCGCCTTCGCATTCACCTACAGAAAAACCAAATATGGCATGATAAGCATGACCATGCCATGAAGGAACCAACGAAGCAAATGCATTTTACACAGAGCTAGTCTAAGCTTACCTGTGAATCGATGTAGGTCATCTCCCTTCCCCAACTAGGCTGAGGCCATGCTAAACCACAATGCAAAAACTATAATGCACAAACAGCGAATGCCAAGTCCTTTTCCAAGGGTTTTCACCAACCCCGGTGTCATTAATGGCACCAGCTAGTGGCCATTAATGCCTCCATAAAACCCCACCATAGCATATGGAATCAACATTATTTCAACCAAGTCATATGTTAAAGCCTCTATCCTATGGTTTCGCCACCCTTTAAATGTCAGCACAAGCTCAATGCTAATGACATGGTATGCATACCATAGTCCCAACCTTATGGTATGCGTAGCCCTTAACACTATCATATAGTGTTTACAATGTTTACCCTTAGCATCAAAGTTTAAGCTGTCACATGCCATTTTTGCTAGTTCATATAGGTAGAGCATTCGTGCATAGGTCATAGACTAGGTTTTGTAGTATTTAGGAATCATGGCAAACGTAGTATGCCATGATGCCCTCGCTAGGAATAACAAGCATAATTTTACAAGCTCGTAACCAAGGTAAACCTGCAAAATAGAAACAAGAGATGAGTAAATAAAATAAACAAGAGATAGATAATAATAATGGTAGGGATAGTAAGATAATTCATAGCATATAGTAATTTAACGAAGAAATATAATTAACAACATAGGATATACGTTAGTCATAAAACGGAACAGTGACAAAAGTGCAAGGCAGAATAGGAAGTATAACTAAGAACTGAATTGTGTCAAGTAGCCAATAATCCCGATGTCGCAAGAGTAACGTGTGAATCAATGAATAAGGTGCCTTAGTTCGAATGAACTAAGTAAGCCTGCATAACGAAGAATGACCTTACCTCTCAGATTGTCATGGGAGAACGAGTCCCGCTACTCCATAACTTTGTTCCCATCAACAAAGTTAAGTTAGTTTTTATTAAATAAACAAAGTACACATGTGCAGGAGCAAAACAATGATCTATACAACTCATTAATTCACCGACAGTAATAACTAAGATATATCAATAGCTTAAATAACAGAATTAAGACATAAGAAGCAAACGAGCTAATAGTCACTGAATGGATAAGAGATTAACAAGACAATGGGCAGATTTAGAAGAGAACGAAAATATAAGTAGCACCTATGTTTCCGCACGAGTAATAATGATCCCTTTTGGGTAGTTTTCACTAGCCTAAAAAAAAATTTATTTTCAAATTTTGGGGACATTACAAGTGGTATCAAATCCCAGTTTCAATACTAAGAGACTTATGGATGCACTAGGCATTCACGTAGAGAAAATAAAGTATGATAAGTATTTTTTGTTACTAACAGAAATTTTTGCTGCTATTTAAATTTTTTGTGTTACAGGAAATATTTTACATCGTTGTTCAGTTTATGAATACTGAGGAAGAAAACAGCCGACAGTAAGAAATGACCACCCCCACTCTAGAAGTGAACTTGGTGGTCGAGCTAAACTCTGATGTGCTGAAAAATTTGCACAGTCTTCAAGCTGAACTGAAAATTTTCATAGAAGATAGTTTAAATGAAAGAAAGGAACATCCAGCTATAAATGAAGCATTATTGTGTAACATGACGGGAGGGAGCCCACAAGGTTAACCTACCAAGTCCACCAATAGATCCAAAAGAGAACCATACCATGAGTGGGCCAACAGCCCAAGAGAAGTAGAAAAAGAAGGTACACCTGAAGCAACTAAAGGAGATCATCACAGTCCTGCTAGTGATGACTCACTTTCGCCACGGAGAAAGAGGCAAAGAAGTGATGATAGTCTTCAGGGGGAGTTTCGAAAAATAAAAGCCCTGACCTATGAAGGTGGAGTAAACATGGGAGAAAAGGCTGAAGAATGGTTGCTAGGAATGAGTAAGTATTTCCAGGTTCATAACTATTCAAGTGTGATGTAGGCTAGGCTTGTCATCTACAACCTGAATGGTAAGGAAGCAATATGGTGGCGATATTTAAAGCACACCAAGAAAGATGAGATGTGAGAAATAAGCTGGGAAAACTTCTGAAATATTTTCCAAGAGAAATACATGTCAGAAAGGTTCTTTGACCACAAGGTAAAATATTTCCATGAACTGCGCATGGGGTCCATAACTATGGATGCATTTATAAACATATTTCTAGATATGTTACATTATATACTGTATATCAAAGAAGAGAAGGTGAAGATCCAATAGTTCCTAGGATGTCTTCCTCCCAGTTTTCGGGACAGGATAGAGTTCAACATGCCAAAGACATTGGATACTACACTACACAAGGCCCGACTCAGTTATGAGCATGGGAAGTTACGGCAAGAAAACTAGAACCGAAACAGAGAAAAGTCTAGAAACTTTTCTGATAACTGCAAGCCTAGGTCAAACCCGCAACCTTATAGAGAGAAAAATAACAGCTTTCAAGCAAACAAGAACTTCAACAAAATTGGTATGAAGCCTTATGTACCATCCCCTAATGGTAATAAGCAAGTGGCGAGTGGAGCCAATGCTACCCATTTAGCGATCAAGTGTTGGAAGTGCAACAGGATGCATTATTCCTGAGATTGTAAGAACAAGAACAATGGAGTCTTGCATAACCTGCAAGAAGAACCTTCCATTGAGGATATAGTGGGAACCCCGCGAATCTATGCAACATTAGATGGCCGACAGGTGAACCATCAAGCTACAATGGTCGAGATCAAAGGTAAGATCTTGAACACCTCTGTTTCAATACTTATTGATCCTAGTGCTTTTCGGAGCTATGTTGCACCTAATATTGTTGATTTATGTAAGTTAGGAAAAGTAAATCATGATAAACCTTGGCTGGTACAGTTAGCCACCAGTACGAAACGAAAGGTTTCGGAAATTTTTAAAGAATGTGAAGTAAACCTAAATGGTTTCCTTACTAAGGTAAACCTAAACATCCTACCTTTAGGATCGTATGATATTCTTATCGGCATGGACTGGTTGGAACAACACCATGTCATGCTCGATTGTCTACACAAGTCTATCTTGTGTACTGAGAGTCAAGGGAACCAAGTGAAGGTTCAAGTCATCGTAAAGAAAGTTTCTGTGAGACAAATCTCTGCCTTACAAGCAAAGAATTGTATTAGGAAGGGTTGCAAGTTATTTGTAGTGAACATTTGAGATGTAGAGTCTGATAGACAATAGTGCATAGAATACTTCCCCATTCTTGAAGAATTCAAGGACATGTTTCTTGAGGAAATCCCCAGATTACCTCTGAAACAATACCTAGAATTTTCCATCAAACTGACCCCAGGATTAGTTCCGGCCTCCAAAGCCCCTTACCGCATGAGTGCACCAGAATTGGTGGAACTCAAACTGTAGTTCCAAGAATTAATAGCGAAGGGGTATATCCGACATAGTGTGTCCCCTTGGGGAGCATCGATTTTGTTCGTAAAGAAGAAGGACAGTACGATGCAGATGTGCATTGATTACCGTCAGTTGAACAAAATGACTATAAAGAACCGTTACCCGCTCCCTAGGATCGACGATTTGTTCGACCAGGTGGGAGGAGGCAAAATCTTTTCAATGATTGACTTGCGATTCAGATACCATCAGGTACAGATCCAAGACAAAGATATTCCCAAGACCTCCTTTCGTACAGGGTACAGGCACTACGAGTTTGTAGTGATGTCGTTCGGGTTGACCAATGCACCCACAAATTTTATGTGTATGATGAACAGTATATTCAGTAAATATCTGGATAAGTTTGTACCACTCTTTATTGACGACATTTTGGTTTATTTCAAGAATAAAAATGAACACGAAGAACACCTTCGCATAGTACTTCGAGTGTTGAGAGAACACTAGCTCTACACTAAGTTTAGTAAATGTGATTTTTACAAAGCACAAATATAGTACCTAGGTCACATCATAACCGAGGCAGGAATAACTGTGGACAAGGAAAAGATTCGAGCCATAAAGGATTGGCCTACCCCGACTAATGTCACTGACATTAGGTCCTTTTTGGGTTTAGTTAGGTATTATCGAAATTTCATTGAGAACTTCTCGAGAATCTCTTGCCCCATGATGGCTTTGTAGAAGAAAGAGAACAAGTTCTTATGGATTGACAAGTGTGAAGAAATTTTTCAAAAGCTTAAGTAGATTTTGATGACTGCACCAGTATTGTGGATCCCAATGGGGATTTCGTTGTATGCACAGATGCAAGCAAGGAAGGACTTGGAGGAGTCCTCTTGCAAAACGATCTTGCGATATGTTATGAACCGTGGAAATTAAAAGAGCATGAGTAGAATTATCCCACACACGATCTTGAGCTAGCATCCATTATCCATGCTCTGAAGATGTGGAGGCACTACCTGATGGGAAGGAAGTTCCTTCTAAATACTGACAATATGAGTCTAAAATATTTATTCAATCAACCTGATCTGAATGCGAGGCAAGACAGATGGTTGGATTTCCTGAGTGAGTATCACTTTGAACTAAAGCATATTAAGGGCAAAGAGAAAAAAAAATTCGATGCTTTGATTCGACGAACTCATATGATATATGAGGTGACCCTGAGTCAAACCGATGCATATTTACATGAGAAGATTAGAACGGCCAACAAGGTTGACCTGTTCTATGTCGAAATCCTCAAGAAGATCCAAGAGGACCGGTTGTTTCAACAACAGAAGGAATACAAGGTGGATGAATCCAGACTACTATGGTCCAAGGATAGATTGTATGTTCCAGTTGGAGGGGACATTCGGTCCAGCATCCTTACAGAATTTCATAGGGAACCCTACTCAGGGCACCCAGGATATCAAAAGATGATATCTGCTGTCAAGAGACACTTTTTCTGGCCTAAGTTAAAGGCTGACATAACAATGTTTATTGTGAAATGTCAGGAATGCCATCTAGTTAAAGCTGAGCATCAGCATCCTTCAGGACTGCTACAGTCATTGCCCATTCCGGAATGGAAGTGGGAGGTTATCATTATGGATTTTATTACTGGCTTACCGAAAAGCAAGAAACAAAATGATTCCATCTTCGTAGTCATTGACAAGCTATCAAAGGCATCACACTTCATCCCCATGAAATCGACCTACAAGGCCATGAACATTTTCGATATCTTCCTAAAAGAGATATTTAGATTGCATGGGATACCCAAAGTGATTATCTCAGATCGAGATGTTAAGTTTATAGGAAACTTTTGGAGATCTTTATTCTCTGGATTAGAGATGTAGCTGAACTTTAGCACTGCTTATAACCAGCAAATGGATGGGAATACTGAAAGAGTAAACCAAATTGTTGAAGACATGCTTTGAATGTATGTCATGAACAACCCCACCAAGTGGGAAGATTATCTGCACCTTGCAGAGTTTACATATAACAACGGGTATCAGGCTTCCGCCAAGATGAGTCCTTTCGAGGTACTCTATGGATGGAAGTGTAGGACCCAAATTACTTGGGATTGTCCGGTGGATCGGCTCATGTTAGGGCCTAACCTGTTATTGGACTTGGAACAGTTAGTTACCAAGGTCCAGGGAAACCTTAAAGAGGCACAAGACCATCAGAAAATTTATGCGGATAAGAAAAGGAAAGATAAAGACTATAAAGTAGGCGAGCATGTCTACTTGAAAGTGAAAGAAAAATAGAGCTCATTGAGCTTGGGTAGGTGTGCTAAGTTAGCACCTAGATTTTGTGGACCTTTTGAAATTTTGGCCAAGAAAGGACCAGTGGCTTATGAACTAGCATTACCCGCGCATGTAAGAGTGCATAATGTTTTCCATGCATCTTTATTAAAGAAATATGTTTATGACACTAAGCATGTCATTGATTGGTTATTCTTACAGGTGGAACATGAGGGGGGATTTTTCCCTAAGCCTTTGCATATATTGGACAAGAGAGAAGTGCAGCTTTGGAAGCGCACTATAGTCCAATTGAAATTGTAGTGGAAGCACTTTGAGGTAGATGAGGCTACCTAGGAGAATGAGGCCACCATGAGAAAGGCTTAGCCCACCTTGTTTCATGATATCATTCAGAGTCCCTAGAACACCAGGGATGGTGTTGTACTAAGTGGGGAGGGATGTAATATCCCAAATTTTGGACCTACCATTTATAGGCATGAGCTTATCGATCAGGATGATTATATTGATGTTTTATTTTATTTTGGGTCGAAGACCCCACTGCATATGAACATGATGATTGTTTTGAATATTAGGTGTAAGCCAATTGTTGATGATATATATGTACATATAAGTTGGTTGTGTTGGGTTTGGACCCCGAAGCACATGATTGATGAAATGTTTTGTGTTGGGCATGGACCCTAAAGCACATGATCGATGATATATTTTTGTTGAGCAAGAGGCTCTAGAGCACATGAGTAATTACATTTGTGTTGAGCATAAAGCTCTGGAACACATGTTACAGAGAAAAATTCCTATGGCTTGGGGTACCACAACAGACAAAGTAACCGCAGAAATCAATCCTTTTCCATATGGATGAGAAACCAAACATCTAAAACTAAAGGGTCTCGAAACATACCTTAGTCTGGATGGTTATTGTAGATCCCCATTGAGCCTTTCCACTCTCACTTGTATTAGCAATTTGCTCTCTCAACATTCATCAAACAAGACAAGCATGCTATATAATGGTGTTAGATATACTCTAGCATATATAATCAATAACATATAAGCATTTAAAAGCATCCATGGATTCAATACTCATTTAAATACACATTATTGGACAGGAAAATATATTTCTATTAATATAAATCAGGTATTACAATAGTGACAACCTCTGTTGGCACGTCTACGAATCAGAGAAACTGAGTCCTCCACCTGGGCCTCCACCACTTCAATCCTCCATCTCTCAATAGCAATCTCACAAGAAAAGGCAATCTTGGGAAGAACACAAAGTGCTCCAAGGGACAAAGGGATGCAGACTCAAGTATAAGCTCCAGCAACAATGGACTATAGTTTTCTTGCTCTTCAATTCCTCTCCATTCAATGTATCCAAAGGGTTCCTTATATAGTGCTTCAATGGGGTAATGGAAGGTCAAATCCGAGCGATCTCAAGGCATATAGAATTCTAAGAGACAAGTGACTTAGATCCACATCAAGGAAAAATCCAAAACTATTTTTCCTTTTGCACACATCCTGATGTGCGTGGGTTTAAGGGTCATATCCGCATATATACGCGAGCATGGGTTTAAAAGTAGCCAATAGCAAATAATGCATGTTTTTAGGGATGATCTTGGAAACATAGAAGGTACAAAAATTGTCCATGGGGTCTAAAGAGTCTGCAGAGGGATAGGGAAGGCCATAAAGGTGTGATCCACCATGTGTGGTAAAATCAACTGTAACATATACCCCCTAATGTGTGAGGTCGGAGGGATGATACGATGGCTGAAATACATTATAAATCCATCCCAGAAGTGGAGTGATGAAGAACCAAGTGGAAGAACTAGCCATCCAACAATATAATACAATAATCAAATTCTGCACATAACTATAAGTACATATAGTAGTCCTGGATACATAAGAGTACAATGGCCATGAATAGGCATGATAAAAAATATGACATGTGTGGTCATCACCACGTACAATATAGATAGATCAGAATATCCATGATGAAGATATACAAAGGATCATGATCTCCATGAAAGCTGAAGATATATAATGGATCAATATCTCCATAATGGCTGGAAACATCTGACATATACTGGAATCAAGTCACGAGAGCTGAAATCTCATGAACACTGGCACGATCAAGGAGGTAGAATATATGAAATGCCACCAATCTGGAAGGTATTCTACACAATTCGCTATGAGTACATGTCCTA
Source organism: Pseudotsuga menziesii (assembly GCA_001517045.1). Lineage (NCBI taxonomy): Eukaryota > Viridiplantae > Streptophyta > Pinopsida > Pinales > Pinaceae > Pseudotsuga > Pseudotsuga menziesii. The sequence goes on along the minus strand of LPNX010880953.1, from coordinate 24,072 downwards.
CTATGTCAATAGAGGTGTTGAGGTCGAACATAGTAGTCCATCATCTGATTATCAGTCATTGATGTATACTGTTAACAGACGCGATATCACCCTCCAATAATGAAAATGGGAATCAAGGTACTAGAGTGCAAACTAACAAGTGCGAATAAATGCGTTGAGGTCAAACACTTGAAAGGATCCATCGATCAGGGGACATTGATGTTGTAACATCCCCGACCCTCTGACCGACGAGGAGGACGCTACCAAACAAACAAAAAACTATGGGCAAATAGCCCCATGAACATGAACAGGCATATAATGCTAAAATATAAAGCTTAAAACATAAAACATACTAAGATGCAAAATACTTCATATACATAGTGAAAGCAAACATACGTTCATTCAAGCATACCACATGTTCATCATATTAATTAATCAGTAAATATAAATGCAGAGACGGAATAGTCAAGAATACCCATCTTAAAAATAATTCATCCCGCAACTAGCTATGTCACTACAACATTCCACCCAACCATAGGATAGCGTGCTCATCAATCTCTCAGAAACACTTCTACCCCTGAGTTGGGCATGATTCCTCAAGGAATAAGGTTCAAAGCAGGTTTACACATAGCCAAGGTATGCAAATTAGCCAAACCCACATAGCAGGGTTTATCAGGTCATCAAGGAGCTAGGAAAGGCTAAATGCTAAGCTAGTGGCCTCATTGAAGAGATAAGGACACCTACACCAAAGTTAACCTTACTTATAATAAATCCACACACCCGACACCAGGAATCAATCCTTTCTCCGCTTCATGGTCCCTCGGGCCCTGACTTCCCTTTCCTATACTCTTCTAGGGTTGTGGAGAAGAAATCCAGCAGTATAACTCTGTCTGAGTGGCTCCAAACACCAGTTTTCTCAAGCATACCCAACCTATAATCCTACTCTCAACAATCCGAAGACCAACCACTGCATACCGCAGTAAAAAAAATAGTCCACAGCTCTGTGAGGAGATAAATACAACAGGGTGACAACCCCAAATGACAAGGTGAACATAGCTCAAGTCAACAAGACGACTCAGAGTTGTTCTTGGCCCTAGCATGGAAAAAACAACTCGGTAGCAACCCAAAAAGGTACTTGCATACACAGCAACCCAAAAACCAGGGGAAGACAATAGCCACACTTTTACCACTGCAGCAACGGGAGAAACAAAAACTCACAGCAAATTCCACATGGAGATGAAAAGTTCTGATTCTCAGCCTGGGTAGGGGAAATACATATGCAGACCCCCAAAATGTAAGGGTAGACACAATCAACCAACGTGGGGAAACAATATCCCTTTCTCAACAATGAAGCCATGACACACCTACACAGTTGACAATGGAGGAGTAAACAGACCCTCAACCATTCCTGAGAAGAACATACACATCGGCCACAACCGTAGGAACAATACCCACCCCGACTTGAATGCTAAAGGCCAAATCAGCACACCCTTGCTCTTTGTGTGAGGAACCACGATGGAGAACCCAAACGGTGCATGAGGAAGTAGAATATCTCTGCTTGAGGATTACCAAAACAACTTGCGATGGGAGGAAAACTAGCACCCTCCTGCGTGAGAGTGAGCCAGACCCAAAACCTCCGAAGAAGTGGGATCGTGGAAGAGTGGAATGAGTGTTTTCTTCTGCCCCACACGATGTGAAGAGGAAGAGTCTACTGGTGGAGCGGGTACATGGGCAACGACTGACAGTCTTGCCACACCCACCACTACTTAGCAATAACTACTCCTAGACAACAGAAATTAAATGGGTGGTCAACACATGGAAAACTCCTAATGACCCCCACGGGTTGGACAACCCCCCCTTAACCTTAGGAATCATGCCCTTTTCATTTAACATTGCACCGTCGTAGTTGGCTATAGGTTTATTTTAATTGATGTGCATATTTACATGATGCCCAAAACTATAATGTGTCGGATACCACGATATACCATCGACAATGATCCCTATTGTCGAAACATACACAACCAAATCGATGGTGGGGATTTTGCCTTTAGATCCTCACCATGATTAATTACAATATATACATCACGTATCCTTTAATGCAAATGGGGTCAAAACCGGGACATTAAAATCCCCTCCTCCTTGGAATAACACCATCCTCGATGTTCCAATATGTAGGAATACATATACATTTTGCACATCAAAATTTCAAGATTTTGCATATCTATCCCATGTTCAATTATTTACTTTGAATTTTCAGGACCAAGCCCCTTGGCTTCCATGAGCTTCTCCTGCTGGTTCTCAACTTTCAACTCATCCCCAAGTCGAGGAACTTTGTGGTTGTTGCCCTCTTCATGTTCCCTCGTTGGGCAGTCCTAGCATAAATGATGTCCTCCGCATTTCCAACATTTCGCTGGTTGCTACATCTTTACCTACTCAATTTCCTTTGAGTTTCCATGCCTAGAACGTTTCTTAATGGATTGCTTGGAAGAATGTCCCATCATTGATCCGCTTTCCTTGCCTTTATGGATTGCCCCCAGAAGGATTTTTACCTCCTTTTGCAAACCAATAGAGTCTAGAAAAATCTAGTAGTTCATCTCATTCTTCCTTTTCTGTATCTTGAGCATCTCTCCAAGATTTTCTTGGGTCCTGGAAATCGTTTGAAGGAGACTTCCAACCAAGTCCAGCAGATTTTGGTCCATTGCCATGATCAATGGGAACCACTGGATTTCACTCTTCTCACCTGTGAAATGCATCATTGAAATTCTGTTAGACCAAGCATAATATG